>CM043875.1:24408850-24560264 GCA_023846275.1 Vanilla planifolia | reverse complement strand
CATAAGATGGAGCTAAATATAAGATACACACATACATACATACATACATACATACATACACACACACACACACACACACACACACACACACACACACACACACACACACACACACACACACACACACACACACACACACACACACACACACACACACACACACACACACACACACACACACATATATAGATATATATATATATATATATATATATATATATATATATATATATATATATATATATATATATATATATATATATATATATATATATATATATATATATATATTATTTTGTTTTCATTTCTTATCGATTATTTATTATATTTCTCTTTTCTCTTTTTTTATATTTTTTATTTTAATCTTTTCCTTAAGGACTCGTTTTCCTTTAATATTATCATCACATTCTTTTTATTTTCTATTCTTTATTTTTTTTAATTAGCACCATATTATCATGTGATAGCTTCTACATATAAGCATATTATAGTTGGCCATTTCCCATAGACATATCATAATTTGTTAGAATTTTTTAATTTTTTTACTTTTTTTTTTCTTTTTATTATTTTTTCTTTAATCTTTTTTTCAAGCCATAACATATATGAGCAATAAGACCTTACATAATATGCTAGTGTAACATTCTCAAACATTTAAACTATGCATGAATTGACATGTATTGCAAGATGTGCTAAATTACTAAAAAAATTAAAATATTTTAAAATATAAAAATAAATATATTTTTTGATATAATTCACTAAAATGAGTTTAATAGTGCTTAATTTGTCTCAATTAGAGTTTCTTTAAAATTATTGCCAATTTTTTAGGTTAAACATATGATTTAATAAAGAAATAATTTAAGTATTTATTTATATAGATGCAGGAAATCCCTAATTCATGATTTTTCTAAAGTTAGTCATAACCCTCGTTTCTTAATCTTGATTTCCTTTCCTTTTCTCAATTCTACATCGATTAAACTTCTAAGTTTTCTCATGTCAACTATAAGGAGCAGTCCATTGACAATTTTTTTATGAAATTTTTTAAAAGCATGGGAAAATAACCTCAACAACTCTCCACCAAAGATGATAAAAATTTTACAAGTTTTCTAAATTTAGAAATTTGATTTAGTGCTCGATTTCCCCTATCTTTGATAATGATTATTAGTATTAAGTCTTAATCAGGCCATTGTTTTGTTATTAGGTTGATTGTTAGCAAATGTTGGCAAATTGCAAAATTGAGGTTTAGGAATAATGGAACCTAAGAAGAGATAGTAAAGATGGAGAGAGTTAATTTGATTATGCTCCATATATTATTGCTTTGATTATAAAATAGAGCACTCTTTTTAATAACATAAAGTTTGGGTCATTTTATTGAAGCATAAAGCAACGATAATAGAAATCAAGTGCAAACAACAAGGAAAGAGGAAGCAACATAAAGAAACATTGAGATTGACACTCTAACATGATTTATACTATGTTAGACATAATTTTGAATGGCAAATATAACATAGTGTATGAGTCTCGCACAATCTTTATGACTTTGATGTATTATTATTATGCTTGAATTTATTAGATTATGTAGTGAATAGTTGTAAGTCCTTGAATATGCAAGCATATGATATCACTTGTGTATATTTTTTTGTAAAGATTGATGCAATGCTTTTGTGGATAGTGTGTAAGAGTAATATGTGATAACTAGCATGCTTGTCAAATGTATAAACATGATATTTCATTAGTTAAAGCATTTAATACAGTGCTATAACAACCTTTAGTGAAAGCATATGTTACTTAAATTGCTTAATACTAACACACATCTAATTGTTTGCTTTGTGATTATGATCTTTGTGCATATGAATCAAAAATTGAAAATGTCATTTAAAATGGATTAAATGATGAGCTAGTAACATAATCAAAATTTGTCTTTTTTTAGCTTGTGACTAATAGATCACATGACAAAGATTTAGTTGTTATGATAGTAGCTAGTGGCTAATAGGTCATATAATTGACATTTACTATTATTATAATGGTTGGTAATCAAAGATCACATGATTGAGATTTTTCATTATTAATAAGTCACATAATTAAGATTTACTATAAAAGAAATCACAAATGGTTAATATTAAAAGACTAAATATCTTATACATAAAAATATAAAATAAAAAACTAATAAATAACTTTTCATAATAATAAAGTAAACTAAAAATGGATGTTAACTCATTATTCTAAGAGAGAGTGGGAGCAATAACATGATTATCATAATGTTTACTTCGTTAAGTAAGAACACATGCATTGACAAATAAGACCACATTAAGAAAATAAATGAAAATAAATAATAAATTGCATAAACCTATTTATTTCATTTTTTGTGCCTCATAATGTTACATGGTATGTTATTTTTAAGCTTAAATGAGACATTGATTAATTATTCTCTTTTTTAATTTATGTGATTTAGACCCCACTTATGGTACGACCTAAGTTTTATTTGTTTTGCATATATTTATTTGTTAAATATACCATACTTAGTCTTTGACTGACTCAATCTATTCTTTTATACTAATCTTTTAGGTGTATTGAAATTACGGTGTAAGAATGAATATAGATAAAAAAATACTAATAGAAAAAATTGATTATAAAAGCTTTGTAATAAACTTAGCTTGTAATTTATATAATTATGTATCATTTAGAAGTACATTAGAATAGATATTTATAGTGGATAGTTGTGGATCTATGTAGATATAGATATGAAATTACGTGGGCATGTGTAATTATATATATTTGTGATATAATTATAATTATAATTATGTAAGTTTGTTTATGTAATGAATTGTTATTTATATATATGACAAAATGGACAAATTACAAGAGAGACTCTTTTCATTTAAAAACTCAAATTTAAAGATTAAAGTTTAATTAAACTAAAATTAAGAAATTAGAATAAAATTCTAAGTGTAGGGAGTAATATTGTCATAATTAGTAGTGCTGATCTCAATCATTAGCTCAATATATCCACCTTGCATATAGCATAAGTGATGCTTGAACATCACAATCCAATCATCTCCATACATCAAGGCTCTGTACGATGTGCTAATAATGAAGGAAAAAGAGAACTATGATGTCATTTCATAACCTAATATAGGAAAATACTTTGTTATACATTGCATCCTATGCTAGTGTGGCAACCCCTTATCGACTACTCTAGATTTTTAATGCTATGACATCTATTTATTTTTCTTTACTCATAATATCTTTAAAATGTATAAATGTTATTCTTAATTTTTTATAAAAATCATAGTATTAATAAACTTTATCATTTTGAAATCAAGTAATAAAAACATCTTTTATAATCAATCTCCTTGTGAAAAAATCCTTTAAAATCAATGTAAAAGCAAATATAAATCTTTGTTCATAATATTAACTTTTACATAGCTTTTAAACCATAATTTTAAACATTTTCTTTATAAGAACATTGTTCCACTAATTCGTATTGACTTAAATTTTATTATATGTGTTTTCTCTCAATACATAATATACAATGATAAATAAAACAACTATACATACAACAAATAAGACTCTTTAATAACATGTTAATAAGTGATTTAGACCTCATTACTCCTTAGTAGTCATATATAGCATCTATTTTTTTACTTAAAGTGTTATAACAAAAGAGGCATTAGCCAACCAACTTGTTAATAAAATATAGAGAGCAAAATATTTTTATATGAAAACTTGTAACAACATTTCTCTTTTATTACTTTGCAAATTTTTTTAATTTGTTTTTAACTTTTTAGGGTTTGGTTTATGAAAAAGTCATATTATTAACGACTAAGCATAGTTAGGAACTGTCATTCCAACATAAACATCTAACTTACTCTTTTAACTTATCTCCAAAATACATTATTCCTAAATGCTAGCCATCTGTTTGGAAAACCAAATCATCCTTTCACCTTTAACATTTCCTTACCTTCATTAAATCCTTTATCTCTTTGTTTTTTTCATTCTTTTGATTACTATTACAAGTAAAGGTTTACTCATTTCTTTTTTCTTTTTTATTTTGTACATTATTACATTGTTTGGAATGATATGTAAATAAAGCAAGTCACATTTAGCAAGCTCTAGCTTCATACAAGAATAGTCAATAGTCAATCATATAACACAATAATATAATATGAAAGTGATCGATCATCATCAAGATTCCATGTGAGATCAACTCTTAATTTTCTATTCCTCTAACATGCAACATACTTCATACATAAAACCTAAGCTTGATCTTGCATAATTAATCAACTTCTAATTGTAACACCAATTAAGCATTCTAACTTACAAATATTATAAATCATATAGAGTAAGAATTATTTACACAAGCATCTTCAGCTTAGTATTTTTCAAATTATTGAGGTCTCTAACCTATATTAGTCATTACGTTAAAAAATATACACATAGTAAAAGATTTCATATGTCTTAATTAGGTAATTGTCTCTCTAAGGGCTTAACTTTTTTATTCAACCCCTCAATGCTATAATACTTACGATTAGAATCTTGGTTTTAGCCTTGTCATGCCATGACACTTCTTAGTTTCACTTTCAAAATCTTGAAGTACTTCTTTCCTCTCTTTTCTTCACCTGAATGAAACTAATTGCACCAAATTTTTTTTGGAAGTTCATCCCAAACTTGATCTCATTTTTTATATGTGATTCACAACTTTTTCAATTCCTAATAATTACACCTACATCAATGGTTGTGTTCCTTTTATTTTGCATCACTTTGACTTCATTCTCACTTAAATCCAATGGTTTCTCTTTGACTAAACTCTCCTTTTGACAATTCATGCAATTGTTCACTATTTTGTGTCCTTAAACCATTTCAGTTTTTCCATATCATACTCGTATGATACTTAACTTCATTTTAGATGATTAGTGGAACCCTTTATTATTTATGTTTATTCACTCTAATCATATTAATACAATCCACTAGTCAAACAATATAATATATTTTTGTTTACTTGATTCAAGCATTCTCCCTATCTCATACTTTTATGGTTCCTTAATTGTACATATATGACACATTGATTATTCTCATGTATTATTCCTATTATGTTTTAATGCTCATCATATGATATGATTTTTTTAACCCATTACTCAACCAATTTTAGTTAAAGTTTTTTTCTCAATTGATCGTACCTATATGATTCTAAGCCTTGTACTATACAATGGTTCAAAATTGCCTTTATTATCACAAATTCTTTTTACTATACTAATACATTTATCTCACCATGCTTATATGATACATTTTATTTCTTATACTATAGGCCAACGATTATACCTATGCCACTATTCTTCACATGATTATACCCATACTATTTCTAAGATTTTATTGTATGATACATAAAACTATAACTTCACTCATCAAACTTGTTTTCTTCTCTTTTGATAATGTATGTATGATCTAAGGTTCATATTTGCATGATACATTATCATGCATATGATTCTTTTGTCATAAACTAATAATTCCTTGTATGACTACAAGCCTCACTTAATCATTCTTATATGATTGTGCTAATGATATTGCACAGTGAGTTCATTTGTTACTCAACGTAACAAACAATTAAGCTTTTCTTCTCTTTGAATTTAAATGTATGATCATTACTTTGATTTTAAATCAAATTCATGATAATTTCTTCAATTTGATCACTATTCTCTTCTTAGAGTCATCAACATTCTTAATATTTTTTAACATCTCATAAATTTAAATTCTTTAAAATTATTTGTTCTAACTTTTGAGATGTTATGATTAAAGTATTAATATTTTTCCTTTATTATTAAATAATATATTTGATAAAATTATATTTCTTTTCTATTATCTCATAACATAAATAACAAATGATGTGGTATTAGAAAGCTTATTTAGTTTTCTTACATATTGATTTTGTTACCTTTTACTCTTTCTCATGTTTTATTTTCATGTTTTCATCTTAAATAGAAAGAAATTTAGAACAACATAAAGATGTATCAATTGAAAATTTATAAAGCCATTCCAAATATTATCATATGTTTCATGTCATGTAATCATATGTTATACCAATGTCAATGATTTCTTTTTATTCAAATATTTGATCTACATTTATCTATCTAAAACTTTAAGGATGAATTTTGTTCATTTTCTTATTTTTTGGTACTTGAATCATAAAGCATATATTTTTTTATTAATAATATATTATTTTATAACTCTTTATTTTCTTATTACATTCCATAATATTTTCTCTTAGTATTTTCTTACTATAATATTATTATACTACATATTCTTAAGAGTGTATTACTACAATTTTATTTATTTAATTATAAAATATATTTTTATTTATGAACTTAATAATAATTTTGGGTTGTGCATACCTAGAATTTAGAAATCAACCTATTTTGATGCTCCTAAAAAATGTTCCATGTAATCCATAGTTAGATTTAGGATTTGAGCATACCATTAGATATAAGGAATTTGTGAGTATATGTTTTTATAATTATTTAGCATCTTTTAGATTTTTATGAATTTTTTAAGTGAAAATAGAAAGGTGCTCTTTTAGTTTTAATCCTTTATTTAACATAAAAGATAAGCTTCATTCTTTGTCCCATCAATTATATTACATTTGCATGAGAGAACTCAAGGATCTTTGAAAACCCAAAAGGAGGAGAGTTTAGGGAGATGGAGAGTAGATATCTTAAGGAAGCTTTAGTTTGATCTCTATTATACTGAAATGGTTTTAACTTATAGAAGAGGAAGATTTGAGAAAATGGAACTTAAGACTTGTTCTTATCAAAAGTGTTGCATAAGGTAAGCTTTTATTTCATATTTACTTTCCTTGGAATGTTGTTGAGCCTCTTTTTGGGTAGTTAAAGTGTTGGTTGTGGAATAACCAAGGATTGAGTCAATTTTTGTGAAGATACAAGAGTTTGTGTCTAATGTACTATAAGATAAGCTTAGTCATACTATGTTATAAGCCTAAACATAATATTTGATGAATGTATTTAAAGGATTATGGCTTGACTCTTTCTTCATGGGATTAAATGTTATGATCATTTCAAGCATATCGTATGATCAATTAAGTACGTTGGATGTTTTTTCCCAAGTAAATCATATTTTACTTCTAATATTATCATATTATATGATTAGCATAGAGGTAAGGAGTATTAGATATTTTGATTGAATCATCGTATGGTGCTTATGATAACATACCTAGATGTGTCTATTTTATTATATGATCAACTTCATGAATAAGATTATAGTAAGAGATCAATTAATCTATTAAATTATAATAGAATGTTTGGAAGACTTTAGAAGCCTTTTGTAATTACATTTGAAAATTATTATTGTATAAAAAATGTGTAGTTTAGAAAAATGATGAAAGAAAATAAAGCTTAAAGCAAATTTGAAACTTTTTAAAATCCTTATGAATGAAATATAAATAGTTATTGATAGAATTTAATAAAAATTATACAAGAAATAAAAAATGAGATAAAAGAAAAGAAAAAATCATAAAAATGATATCTTAGAGTCATTAAGTATGTAAACTAAATAATTATGATATAAATAAATTAAAATTTTGAATTATATTAAAATATTATTGTGGAATATAATATGATATTAAATGAGCATATTACTTGGCATAGATTTTATCTATATATATTTTATTTATGAGATATCAAATTGTTAATATTATTATGATATATATGTGTGTGTGTGTGTGTGTGTGTATGTGTGTGTGTGTGTAAATATGCATGTATATAAATTTAAGTATGCATGCTATGAGCACCAATACAAAAAATAAGAATAAAATTACAAAGAGAGTAAATAATGAGAAATTGACCTAAAACACTTATTGATCTATAAGATCACAAGAAAGATGAAATGAGAATATGATGAGTTTTTTTTTTATAATTTATCTTGTGGCCACCTGATATGAGAAAATCACTTTTACTATCATTGTTACTTAGATTGTGGATTATGACATGGTAAAGACCTTACCATCATAAATGTAGGATGTTTAGCAATTTAGGTGGTGGTTTCATGATATATAACGAGATCAAAATTATTGTTATTATTACTTAAATTGTGGAACACGACATGATAAAGTCACCACATCATAAGCGTAGGATCCTGAGCCATGTGGGTAATGATTTTATGATAAATAATGATATGAGACTATAAGGAGAAGAAATGATAGTCACATAAGAGAATCAGAGCCTTGAAGTAACAAATGAGAAAAATAAAGGAAAATAAAATGAGTTCAAATATAAAAATAAAAAGAAAATAAAATACATAAAAGATATGATATGATAGGAGTACTTTACAATACTACTACTATGATATAACTATAGATATACATGATGATATACATTCTAACATATAAGTAGTAATTCAATACTTTTATATCTCTATAAATTATCATGTATTTCCTTATTTATTTTTTCATCTTATTTATTAGCTATATTATTGTATTTTTATATTATTTTATTACATGTAGCTAGTACTTTTATTATTAAACATATTATACTCATTACTTATTAATATTATAAGCTAAGATGTAAATATAAATGGAGTTGGGGATTCCTAGAGGATTGTTAAGACATTAAGTTGATAGTATATTTTAGCTGTAATCTAGTAATAGATGCTTTCTATGTGAAAACTTTTTGATAATATTTTGATAGATAATATACCTATATTTTATTTCTTTTTTTGTATTTTATTGTAGCTTTTTGAGACTATATGCATTGAATTTGTTTAGTTGTTCTAATTGAGATGATTTATTTATTTTAGATGTTTTATTATCACCCATGCTTGACAATGGTTTGTATTCTCAAAATGTTAGTACTCTATTTTACTTAATAGTTTGGTAAATTGGGTAATGTATTAGGTTTTATTTAGATTAAGTCAAGAAGGGTTGTCACATGTATAATACGATCAAAATTTAAGACCCTCTATTAGACCATTTAATTATTCTCTTTGATTTTTCTTTCTTATTAAATCATACTATTCGATGTAGATATCATATAGTATGATTAGGTTTGGTAGCCATTCTCCAACCATTATATCTTACAATTGGACCATACAATTTCATTCAATACTTAAGCTTTAACTAATCATACTATACAAAATAATATGAGTTTCTCTAAAAAACCCAATTTTTTCATATGAATTAAAGTATTATATATAAAATATTAAGATACCATATATTTTTTTGGTAAAATAGTTTTTTATTATTACTAAGCTTTGTTGATAATACAATGAGTAGCTTTATATTATGTATTGGCTTAGAAACCATCATAAAAGAAAATCCAATTGTTTTCTCTTTAGACTCATCCTAAACCTCAAAGAAATAAAAGAAAGGCATTCCCTTCATCCAATAAGTTTAATATATTATTTTTTGTCACAAGAAAAATGATGGATGGAAATATTGATTTGATACTTATACCACTTTTCTTGCTCATCTTTCTATTATCTGCTCTTTGTCCTACCCTTCTTCCTCCATGGTTTTACTCCTTCATGATCGTTGCACCATAACTAGAACTTAATTACTCAACTTACCCTATTAAAACTTTATTTTCTCCAAATTTAACTTTTCAAATAGGTAGAAGCTCATTGTATTTTGTTTACATTCTACTATATATATATATATATATATATATATATATATACTTGTTTGTGTGCGTGTGTGTTTGCACGTGTGTATGTATGTGCGTATTTGTGTGTATGTGTTTACACACACGTGATGAAATTTTAAAACGTAACATAAAATATAAAATTATAAATAGTTGTATCTATAGATCCATATATATATCCATATTTTCACTAATATATATCATATTCTTTCACACAAGTCCACAACTATCCACTATATCCATACATATACATGTCTACACAATACAAAACTCATAAATAAATATAAGTGTTTATATACAAAACTTTTTACAATAATAGTTTTTCTTAACAAGTTATTTTTTATGCTTGTTCATCATTATGTTGTGATTCTAGTACATAAAAAATATTAGATTAAAAGAAAATAGACTAAGACAACTCTCGCAAGCTCAACCAGCTATATCTAATAATAAAATATATGCAAAATAGCAAATAATGGGTCATGTTGCATGCAATGTGTAAGTCATGTCTATCAAACAAAAGAATAGATAATCAATACCTTATTTAAGATTAAATCATAACATGTTATATAAAAAATATGATATTTCATATTTTGTTTACACAAGAAGCTCAATCATTGCTCTTAAAAACTTGATCATATGACTCACTGGTCATTAGCAACTATAATAATGATAAATTTTAGTCATGTGGTCCACTGGCTATTAGTTCTTATGATAGTGATAAATTTTAGTAATGTGACCCACTGGCCATAAGCTGCTATAATAATGTAAATTATTTCATGTGACTTATTGGCCAGTAGATGTAGTAACGATGGTAAATCTCAATTGTGTGATCATTCTGCCACTAGCCATTATGATATTAGTAAATAATTATGCTACAAGTAGCTATGATAATGATAAATCTTAATCATATGATACCCTAATCACTAGCCATCATGATAGTGATAAATCTTAATCATGTACACCATTTGTTACTAATTATTATAATGGTGATAAATCTTAATGGCACACTAGCCATTAACCACTGTGATAGTGACAAATCTTAATCATGTTCATACATTTCATAATCTTGCTAAATATTATAAGTGTTATATTATTTAAGCAACATTCATTTTATTAATCTGTATAAGAACTCATCAATCTACATAAAGCAAATAAGGAAGCATAGCTATATAACATACATTTATATTATAATCATGGTTTATTCAATTTAACATAGCAATAATGTATCAAAGCATCATAATGACTACGTAGAAACACTTTTACTAAACTATAGTTTTTGTTTAGCATCACATCAAATATGCACATATAAAAACACTTCAAAAATACCTACCTTAAGGTAATAAAGTTTCTTTCTCTTCCCTCATTTTTCTTGTCTAATTTGATGAGGACACTAGTTACATTTAAGATTTTGTATGCACATGATCCAATCATGAGTGCTACAACCACTTCCAAATGATCAAGATATTTATTTTTCATGTGTAAACTTAATTTTGAGCCTAAAAATATATTATAGATTCAAATTCTAGTTCTTGATACCTATTTGGGTAATGTGTACTCAAGTGTTGCCCATTGGGCCTGTTTCTCATCGGTCCCTTCCTAACTCACCAATTCACTAGCATCTATCCTAAATTTGCTCGTAGGTTGGCCAAACCTATTTTATGTGGCATTCTTTTGGGTCTACATGACTCACTTCTACTCATGAATCAATCATGTTTACTTATGGGTTTGCATGACCCATTAGTGCACACAAATTCGCTAACCTTGCTAAACTATCAACCCAACATGGGACCTTACACTAACTCATGACTACGAATAAATTGGCTTCATCCACTCAACTCTTTTATTCGAACCATGACTTGCTTTGATTACAAACCCACCAACCTGACTGCGACTTATTTTCACCACAGATTTGGTCGACCAGCAACATCTAACAAACACACACACCCACCAAGTTGCAAACTCTACCAATGTCATGGGTGCTCTCTGAACCATGGTCAACTGACTGCTAACACAACCATAGAACCTATGTCATTGACTGACTTCCCAAAATAGGGAGAGTTTTAGGAATTTATTTGGAAATAGCTTATGAAATTGGATTTTGAGATTCTTAATTTTTTTAATTTATATTTAAGGTGATTTTACTAATGCACATTTAGCATCTCTATAAAATAGGAGGCATAATCTCATAAATAAATGATAGTGTTTGCATGAATGAAATTTGTACTTTTATTATTTGCATCTTGTTAATATCATGTTTTTGAGTGCTCATTCGAGCTTGCTCAACCAAAGAGCTTTGCACATGGGCACATGCTTAAGATGTGGCTCAAGATAAATTTTTTTAACAAAATTATTTTTCTTTAATTTTAAAAAAATCTAACATAAAATTTGGCAAAGATACATAAATAAGATTTAACTAAAAAATTAGATGATTAAAAAATAATAATCAAGGAGATCATTAAATAATTAAATGCTTGAGTAAGATTTGAAATTGATACCAATGGAGAGACATGTCCTATAATTAATAATTAATAAGCTAACATTCATTTCATAATAATAAAAAATATTTTTAAATTTAATATACATGTGTTCAATTCTTGAAGCTTATTGAACACTCCAATATAATTTAAAGACCAATAATTTGTCAACTTTAAAAATGTATGACCTATTCTATATAACTAAACCTATTTCACAATAAACAAATTTGTTAGAATAAAATACTAAATATTTTAGACTTGGCTCATCAAACATTTGGGTGACCTAATAATTTAATAAGATACTTCTTATTTTATTATCATAGTAGTTAAAGGTGAGTAATGACATATCAAAGACTAATGCTTATGATGATAATATATTATATAATTCTTAAATATTATGCTAAGAGTCATGAAGGAGTTTAAGACCAAAGAAAGAATAAATATATGAAAGGAAAAGAAATAATAAAATAAAATTGAATAGAGAGAGAAATAAACATATAAAGAAAGAAAAATAAGACAAATATACTATATGATGACTATAAGCAAGAAATATGTATATGACCATATATGCATTGGTATAATATTTTCTTTATAGATTATCATGCATTCATTTATTACTATTCTATTTTATTACTTAGTTACTTTACTTTTTTATATTATTTTATTATATATATATTTAAAAGTTTATCTATTGAGTATATTATATTTATTTTCCTATTCACATTATAAGATAAGATACTGACATTTATAGAGTTAAGAGTTCTTTGATGATAATGCATAACATTGGGTGAGACCTTGTTATGTTATGAGTTGAGCAATATTATAAGTATGTGAATATGTCTTATTATTAGAATTTTATAACAGTAATATTTTGCAAATTTTCTTATTATATGATATTTTTTATTATATGTCACTATTTTTTAAGATGTTTTAAGATTATTAAAAAAATTCATCACTTTGACTTAATTTTAATAGCATTGGTCCTCATTTCTATATTGTAAGATTTGATTAACCTAATAAACTTGTATTATATATATATATATATATATATATATATATAATTTGTCAGGATGTGTTGATTTATGTTGAGGGCGTGACACTTTACTGAGTCATAACTAAGGATGTTCATGTACTTTATGTTTTTATATATTGATCATACTTATATAATTCATTTATCATATTGTATGATCAATCCAAATTATCTCTTCAAATATTTTTATACTACAATCAACTTCATTAGCTTTAAACTAGTCTTATGTCATGGGACATGCAATGTTCATCAATTGATCATACTAATATCATAATCTAAATCATACCATACGATATTATTTAGCTTAATCAGTTTAACATTTTATTATTCGCATGATGCTCTTTATGATATTAAACAATACATTTAACTAAGCTTTAATGCTTACTTCTCTCTGCGTCATACTATATGACCTACTATATAACTCTACATTATCCATTTTCTCTTAATCTTAAAAATGTTCTTAAATAATTTAATAATAAAAAATTTTTGTAAAATTTCACAATCTATCTATCATAATCATTGTTATTTTATCAATTTCTCCAGCATCCCTCTCTCCTTAATCATCATTAATTTCTAATATTCTTTATTTTAACATCATATTTATCAAAATTATTTATTCTCATTTTTGAAATGCTATAGATGAATAGCTTATTCATTATGGTATTTTGGGATGTTGTATTTGATAGTTTGAAAAACTTTCATCATATGAAGAAAACTTAAAAATTGATAATATGATGTCTTTTTTGTACAATAATAAGTAAATAAAGAATATATAGGAATTTAATATAGAATTGTCATTCTCTGTTTAAAAGATAGTCTCTATCCTTAATTTTTGTGATAATACTCTAATATAGTGATTATTTAGAATGGTCATTAATAGGATAATATAGTAGGGTGTGACACCTTTTATGTATGCATACACCTCTTTTCATTCATTAACAACATTTAAATAGGAAATAAAGTGATTTCCTAAATCAAATATGCAAAAAAATATCTTATAAACTAATAAATAAAAATAATAAAACTTATAGATGGCTAGAAACAAAAAATATTCTTACAAGTCTCATAAATGACCTATTATAACCTAATAAAAAAATAATAATACAAAAAATCAAATAAAAGCCTTATATGATCATTTATGGATATTGTTTGTGATCTAGTTCATAATTTGTGATAAAAATAGATTTTATGCATCATATATTATACTATATTAGCTTGAATTCCACTCAGTTATGTATCAATTAGTGCTTGCACATTTAGTAGATTTTCTAAGAACAATCATAGGTTTTTTATATCTTTAATTTAATTTTGTTAGACTAAATGTTCCATAAATTATTCTGGATCATGAAGTTTATCTTATTAACAAATACTTATACAAAGCTCATTAATATATTTATTCATTAATTTCCATTCAAGATCTTGATAGTTCTTACTACTAAAGTTTGAAAAAGAAATTTATATTCATTAACTATGGAATTCCTTTATCACAAAGAGTGAAAGTAATTATTTAATTTTCATTAAAGGTGGATAATATTAAATTTAAGTATTTCTTTCATTTTGATCTTCTTTGTATTTCTCTCTCTAATATTTCTTCTTTCAAACATGTATTTATCTAGAAATTTTATATATCCTGCTAGCTCTATTTTAAATCTAATACATTGATGATCTTTCATTTCATGTCATCAAAAATAATCTTCCATTTAATTGTCCAATCAAAGAATTTACCAAACATCAAAAGTAGGACCTTCTATTTTAAACTTTTATATACAAGTTGGAGTACTTCTCTTTGTTATATCCTATATTGTTGTCTTTTTGCACTGTCACTTATACGCAATACTTTTTCTCTTATTATTGGATCTGTTATGATTTATATAGGCTTGCCATTTTTCTAACAATTTCATGTTTAGCTTGAACTTATTGTCTATTCATATCATTTTAAAATTATTTACATGTTCATACTTATTCATTCTAGTTTTTAAGGCTTGTGTCGTTTTGATCATTTTAGCTATAAGATCACTAGATAAATCAATGAAAACTATTTTTATGTCATGTTGAACTGGTATAGTATGAATTAAAAATAATGAAATGATCCAAATGTGATATAATACAAATAGATTCATGATTTTTTTAGTCAAGCAAAAGACATACAACTTAGCTAGAAAAACTTAAACAATTAAACAATCAAATTCTCATCAAAAAATCAAATTATGAATTGGAAACAAATTGCATTCAAAGTGCAATTTTGGCTTAAAATAAGTTAAATAGTAAAGAACTTGACATTTATGTAGAGTTAACTAATGACAAGTTTTTGCGACATTTCTTTAGTTTGTAAGAAAATATGAAATTCATTTTAACAAAGAGGGTTATACAATAATAAGATTTATAAAATTATCAAATTCTTGTTTGTTTTCCTTTCTTAGGATAATGTTCAACTACAATATTTTTCTTCTACTTGTTCCAAGCACTTCAGAGATAATCTATAAACTAAAACCTAACATTTGTCTTCAAATTCTCAATAGATTATAATAAGCCTTCCAACGATGTATCTTTCTTTAGCAAAGTGGCATCTTTCATTAAGAAAGCTTAAGAAAGGAGTTAAAGAGAGGATTTTTGCTTAAATCTTGGTGTTTTGTAAAGGTGGAATTTTGTTTCAAAATTTCTTTAACAAGCTCTAAGAAGCATTTAGGCTTTGATACAAAGATAATGGAGGGTAATAGACTTTGATTAAAAAATGGAAGCTTTGACTCTTTAGAAAAAGAATACCATGGGTAGAGAGAAGATGTTTTAGGTCATGCATAAAGAGAGAAAGATGGAGTTTATTTAAGGAAAGATAATGGGATTTTATAAGAGGTCTTCACCAAGGAGGTTTGAGAGTAGTTTGAAGGGCTCTAGATGATTTTAAGAGCTTTCACAAAGTGAATATCTATAATAAAAAATAAGGTTTTATTGAAACAATAGTTTTTAAGAATCTTTTAGGTGTGGGATTAAAAAAGAATGAAGGATAAGAGATACATATGGGAAAGCTTTATATCTCTTGAAGTTTGGCATAGTTCAGTTTTCTTGAAATTTGTAATTTTGGGATAATTAAAGGAGTAGATTGACTCATTTGAGGTTTTAAGGTAATTTCTTGGAAAGGATTATGATTGAAAGTAAGATAATAGAGGATCCTGAAAAGGCTTGAAGAAGATGGTTAAGAGGGGCTCTTAGTTTTAAGGTTTTATATGTGTTTCTCTTCCTAGACTATGAGAGAATAAGTTAAAGATTTTAAACACATAGAAAGAGAGAGAAAATGAGAGAGGATATACGAATTTTAAGGATTTTATATATAGAGAAAGGAATAAAGTTGATAGGCTTGAATAGTACATGATAGTTTAGAGGATATACATGAAAGATAATAAGAAGAAAATAAAATAAAATAAATGAGAAAAGAGAGAGATGAGCAATTAAGAGAGAAAGTGACACATTCTCTTGCTTGGATGCCAACACCTTTCATAGCTAGGACAACTACTACTAAGCATATGTGGCCAAATCCAAAATTAGCAAGAATCCAAGCCTTAGATAACAAAAAACAAAATTAGAATTCAATAAGCATGACTTTCATTAACAAAATAATAAGATTGATTCGTACACCTAATGCCCATAATTTAAGATATAATTTTCAAATAAACTCAAGGAGTTCATAATGTCCTCTTCATTTATTTAACATAAAATTAAGAAAGATGTACTTAAGAAAATAATATCCTTTCTATATATTTAATATTTAATTAAGAAAGATATATAAAGAAAATAATGAAAGAATTGCATAGTTGTATGACAATATCAAACCTTGTTAATATCCTAAATTAAAATAAAGATAATATCTTATTAATATGGCCTTAAAAGTTGAAAATGAAACCTTAAAAAACTAGGTCCTACCTGACCCTTGTAACCTAGCTAATTAATTGTTTAACGTTGATGGATTTTTTTAAAGCCTTTTAATGACTTTTTAGGTTCCATGTGCCTTGGATAAAGAAGTGCTAAGTTAGGCCAGTTTAATGGTTATTATTTTACTAAATATTTGATATCAATTAATAATTAAATAATGTATTGAAATATTAATAAAGATAACATAGCATTAATTCAAAAATAATATAAATAAGATCATAAAAAAAATATAAAATAAGGCATGAAAATTAAATTAAAGATATGATTAGAAAGTGTATAATAAGACAAGCTTTTATAAAAAAATATTTTCTCATTATTTGAAATTGTTAAAGAAAAAAATAAAAAAATATACTATAAAATGATGGTATAATTTTGAACAATGAGATGGTAGCATGATACAAGAGAAATAGTGAAAAAGGGGAGGTAAGGGGTGAACTCCAAAGAGAGTAGAATAGGAGATTTTGAGGTTTGAAATGGATATTACGAACTTTTAATATTGAGAATTTATTAATAATAAGAGAATAGAATCAAGTAAGAAGAGGATAAACAATGGAAAAAAAGGAATTTCAAGATAAAATATTGATTTCATGAGAATTTATAATTTTAATAAATTCATTATAATTTAAGGTTAGATGTATGATTAAAAATGTTTAATTTGATCTTGTGAGTTTTTTGTTTTGATTTGAACTATCGAGTTTCGTGGTTCGACTAGCTTTTATTACTTTTTTTAAGCTCCAATGGACTAATTAGATGATTTGATCACGTTGGTAATATAACATTAAATGAATGTTGAAAAATACAATCAGATTGAACAAATTTTTCAATGGACAATCATGCAGGTACAATCTAGTTGATAAGAAAATAGCATAAACCTCTATACTACAAAAATGAATAATACTCACTAAGAAATTATAAATAATTCTATTACATACAATCCTAGAATACTAATACAAAAATACATCATATGTATAAATAAAAATATAAATACACTTGATATATAGAAGAAAATATTGGCAACAACTGCAACATACAAATGGTTTTTTTATAATCATATTTTGTTGGTAAAATCCTAGAAAAGTAGCTAAGTTTTATCTTATTTTTTAAATCAATCTCTTTGGGCAAAACATAGTTTAAAACTTAATAAATGTTTGATTGATTACTAATGTAAATAACCATTATAATAGTTTCCTAATTTTATAGGTAAAATATCAAATAACTTGTTCACCATCTCTTAATATTCAATGGTTACAACTACTACCAAACCAAGCTTATGTAAGAGCTGGTTATTTTAAATTTGGTTCAATCTTGAGGAGGTTCAAAATTGGCTGAGATTTTCCCAACAAAAAGATATAAAAATTTAAAAAAAAAAGTATTTTCCGTATTTTCTATTTTTAAGAAGATTTATTATTAAGAAAAATATTCCTCTCCTATTGCAATTTCGGTCAACAATGCCTTTATTGCTGACATTTGCGGACAGAATTAGCTGGATGAACAGCAGCGACAACTATCAAGCCGTAGTGGCACCAAAGTTTTCCTGGACCATTCTACATTAAAAATATTATACTCGCATTTATTTGAATATTAAAAAACATTTTTGGTGATTTAATTATCAAATAATATCGAAATGATAATAAAAAAAATCGTAAATACTTGTTTATTTCTTTGTCACTGTCCTCTGTAGTCTGAGGTTTGAACAGAGAACAGAGACTCAAATTTTCCTTTTGAGGCCCTTCAAATCCGTGATCTCCACGCACTCCTGTCCCCTTCCTCTGTACCCATTCAGCAGCCTGAGGAGCTCACCCGCCTTCTCCTTTGCGCTGTGACCGCACCCCACTTGCAGCAACATCAGCAGCTTCTGAAAAGTCCCTACCTGCAGTGCCTCCGCTGCCCACCTCTGCCTCATTCCATCCCAATCTTCGCCATCTCTGCCACCGCAGAGGTTCCACATCGCCGACACCGCTGCCTCGGTCGCCAAATCCGACACGCGGAACATCTTCTTCGCGAGAACAGGGATCGCCAGGGCGTGCGCGGCAGCCCTCTCGCGTCCCGCCTGGCTCTCGAGAATTCGGTCGAACACCAACAAAGCCTTCTCGCATAAGCTCTTCTCTGCGTCCACAATCATCTCCAAAAGAGCGGGAACAAGCCCCACCTCGGCAAGCTTTGACGGTTGGAAAGCTGCCAAGTGGTAAGCTGCAATGAGAGATGTCTTTCTCACCTGAGGAGAAATCGGATTAGTGATTAGCCTCGCAACTTCCTCCACCAATGCTATGGAACTCGCAATCACGGCTGATTCCTCTGTTTCGTGACCGGAAGAAGCAGCAAGAAGATCCTTGAGGACTTGAACTGCATTCATTCTCCCCGAGAGGCTCCCATTGCGTAGGATGGAGACAATGGAGTTAATGGATTCCAGAGAAGATAAGTGGAGAAGGGTTTCCTCATCGTCGAGCTTCGACACTCGGACGAAAGCAGAAAGGAATTCCTCGCAAGGGAAGCAGAGGAAGACGGCGGAGAGAACCCGCGCGGCACCGTTCGACGAAATGCATCGTCGGTTCCTCTCGCTCTCCGCTGCCCAGCTGCTCAGGATCGCCACGATATCTGCGCATCGGGGGCGGTCGCCGCGGCTGCAGGCAGTGGAGATCTCGCAGAGTGTATCGACGACCTGCGCTGCGGTGACGGGAATCTTCGGGGTGGGGATGCTCTCGACTCCGAGGCAGCGGTGGGTGAGACACCAGTCTTGGATCAAGCGGCGGAGGGAGTGGTTGGGGATGAGGCCGTCCGAAGCGTCGGCAGAGGATGGAAGTAGGAGGGGTTGGTTGGTGACGGGGCAGGTGAAGTTACCGGCTTCGAGCCATGTTTCGATGCTGCGGCGGTCGTAGGTGATGCCAGTGGGCAGGATAACGGGGTCTTTCATCAGATCGAGGGAGATGGGACAGAGGAAGTGGGAGGGGAAGGAGAGCTCGGCGGGGGCTTTGGGTCGCCGGAGGAAGGGGAAATTGGTCGATTTTAGAAATTTGAGAGCCATAGGTAAGAGGAAAAGGAGATCGGTTTTAGGTGACTTACTGATTTGGTGTTAGAGAAGTGGACGAGCCGAGAAGTGGGAGAGAAGAAAATGGAGCGGTTGGCCACCACTTGTGTATTGCACACTTCGGGAAGAACAGAGTTTGAACGTTGAATGTTGAATGAACTTTGAAGAGGTTTTCTTTATTGTAAATTAATTTTGAAATTTCATTTTATATACAAGTTATTTAATTTCTTTAATTATATTTGTATATCATTCTTTGCTTAGTATAATTATTAATATAATACATACTTAACATGATATTAATTTCAAAATTTTATCTATTCAATATAATAATAAAAAAATAAACAAATAAAATATTAAAATTAATAGAATAAGTGAGAACAATAAATAATAATGACTTATTATAGTAGATAGCAATCATGATATGCAGTAATGATGCTCTATGTAAAGCATGACTTTAGAAAGTTTAGAATTGTTACTTTAATTATTTTGTCTTTAAATCATACAAAGTTTTGTTCAACAAAGTTAGAATTATTTTACATTACCTTGTCATATATGAACAAATATTAATTTATAATGAATGATAAGAAATACACCTAGTAATGAATGCTTTGATTATACATGATAATTAAAGTATTATTGTAGATGTAATATACTTGGGTATTATGGATTATATTATTCTTTGTTGTTATTGTTTCATGTACTAAGCAATGACAATAAATTTTATAATAAAAATTCATATGAATATAGTTGTTAACTTTTTGAAATTTATGAAGAAATAAAATTTTTTATTTTTTAGTTTAAAAAATATTTAAAATATTGAAAATCACAAGAATGTGTATTTCTTTATAGTTTACTTATACATATCTTGGTAAAAAGTGTGCACAAGATGAAGGTAAATCATGTTGGCTCTATCTTCACTCTAGAATTGTTTTCTTCTCATATGAGTTTGAAAATATTTCTAAAAAATAATTATATTTATAATAAGCCAATATTAAATGGGGCCCAAATATTTGGCCTATCCTTATAAATTTTTAGTAGTTAATATAATGCTATGTTTGAAAAATATAAAATAATTACAAAAATGAGGTCCATAATAAAGATCATGAGTAATAAAAAATACATCACAACAAAAAAAATAAAAATAATAAAATAATTAATAAAAAATTGGACCACGAAAAAGATTGTGAGCAAATACATCAAAATGAAAAATAAAATAAAAAAAATAGATTAGATCTTTAATTGTGCAATTGAGATATGTTACAAAATGTGAGGATTTCTCTTTTAGTTTTGTGTCATTTATCTAACTTAGCTACTGTGACACCATGATAACGCAATAATAGATAGGTAACATATGTAGAAACAAAATATTTACAAAATTATGATTTTTTGTTACAAATAATTTGATTTTTTTTATATTTGATATGACAATCAAAATTATTACTCAAATAAATAAGTATAATATATAAATGTTATCTCAAATAATAACATAAAACATAATTAAAATTTCAATTTTTATTTATTTAATGGTTTAAAAGTAAAGACTTCATATAAGATGTTATTTCTAACTCTAGCAAAATTTAATGATTGAAGAGAATACTAGAGAACGCAAACGATGAAATTTGTGGAATAAGATGAAGAGAATGTTATAGATCAAAACCTAAATCGATTATATATCCTTCTTTACTTAGGCACACTTTGAGAGTCCTCCCAAATGACTATTCTAAAATGTATAGTAGAACTTCAAAATTTGTAATTTCACTTATGAAGAGAATATTAAATGATTAAAGCAATTGGTTGAGCAATTGTGTGTATATGTGTGTGGCTCTAACATTGGTAATGAGATATACTTGATCAATATGACCTAAAATAAGCCTAATATACATATGGAACCATATATATACATTAAAGCAATTCAAATAAAATGCTAAAACAAATACGTGATTTAAATAATCAAAATAAGTTGAAAAAATGTTATCAATCTTCAAACAAATTTGGATAGTTTGCTCACTTTATGTTTAAGAGATTTCTTTAATTTGTTTATAAGAATGTGTCTAGGTGGTGAAGACATTTCACGTCATCAATATGGTTTTTCTCCATTCAATGGAGTTTTCATGATAAATTTTTTATATCTCTTATATAATCTGACATCATTAGTACTTAAGCAAAAAAACTATAAATTAATTCAATAAGAAATAAAAATTTGATCTCTTTTTGAGTCAATAATTTAATACTCTTATTAAGATTCAAGCTTACTACTATTAATTGTTCTTTTCCTTTAAATAATAAAATAGTGTGACATTAGAATCTTATTATATTGAGATATTGTTTACTAAGATTAGCCTACTCAATTTAAGAGATTTTTGTCTTTCATATAGAAGCTCTTCATGCATAAGCATTCATCCTAAAAATACTCTAACTCTAACATGTCTATCCATAAAATTCTCATGGGATCCCATATAAGTTTGCTCATAAAAGACAGTTTCATAAATTAAGATAATAGCATATCTTATAAAAACTAGAATCAATATCTTTATAATTGATTTGAGATAATTCATTCATATATCCTTTCACTCAGAAGTTTATCAAGAGTCACTTCTTATTCAGTAATTATTCTTTTGAGACATTAGTCAGAATCTACTCTCACATTTTTTGTTTTAAGTGTTATAAGTTTACAAGCTTTTATTTTGTTTACCCTTGAACCACATAGACAAGTAGAAGGTTTTGATCTAACAATAAATTATGAAATCTTGATCGCACTATATCAAGGGATTTTCTTCTTGAGTCACCCCATCCTGACCTTAGAGAGTTGTGTCTTTCACATGAGAGATTTTCTTATATTGTCATTCATCTTAGGACTACTCAAACTCTAATATTCTTTACCATTGAGTTTTCATATGATCTCATGCAAATTTGTCCCAAGGTTATTTGATTCTATCAAACCATGGAATCTCATATAAACACCAGAATTGATCCCTTAGCAATTGATGTGTGACAATCATCCCTTAACCCTCCACTTAAAAACCTACTAAGAGCATCTTATTATCTAATGATTTTTCCTTTAACATCACTTGATATTCATGTCTCATCCTCTTCATTCACTTGTATTGCAAATAAAATGAACAAATAGTTGATAATAGTCTGACATTATATTTCAATAAGCAATCAATCAAAAAGATCCTTTGTAATGCAAAAAACAAAGTGATAGTTGAGCTTGAATATGGGAAAACATGAGATGCTAAAGAAAGTTGGATTATAAGTGCAAAACTAAGGGCTTTACTATAGACCCATTACTTGAATTATGGCAATGAAGATAACCATGGCCCATGAAGCATACATAAGGCCAATATTTGGATAGTCAAGAAAATCAACTTTAAAAAATTATGAAATTTTAATTTTAGCATTTTTCATTTTTTTTATTTTGAAGCATTTAAATGAACTTTATTAAGTTTGAGAAGTAAAAACATACAACTTGGCAAATTTATTTTAAGAAATTTAAATTTTCTAAGTCTTAAAAATAATGAAAACTATCAACATAATAATTGATTAATGGTTCTAAAGAGAGAGAGGTTGTAAATAATGGAAATAATAATTTTTTTTAGAAAATAATATTTATGAGAATTTTATTTTATTTTTTTTAAAATTTTTTAAGAGTATTTTCAAGATTCAAAAGAATCATATAATACAACATTGGATATCACATCATATAATGGAGTGAGAAACATATGGCTAAGGAGAAAAAAGATCATGCAGGTATCACCATGAATATTGGAATGATATGCTCATATATAAGATAGTATATCACCACAATGGATCACACGAGATGATAAAGCAAATGAGAAAAGATATGAATTGTACAGTAAAAAAGTAGAAAATTGTAAAAAAAATAAAGTAAGAATAAAAATTTAACTAAGTACAAAGAAATAAGTAATGGATTAATAAATTAAAAATGAATCATGCAATATGATCCAAACAGTTGTATAAGTACAATGATTTAAGATGAGAAGTGATATGAATCATACAATTATAATAAGAGACATCATAAAATGTGATGTCATGAGTAACAAAGTTGAATGAAAAAAAGATCATATAGATATGATTAAGAATACCATATATAAGTATAATTAAGTTAGAATGTTGAATTATAAACAACAGACATGGACATTATAAAGTACAAAATATTAAGACTATCTAAGTTAAATGGATCAAACAAGTATGAGTAAAGATATTATATAAGTACAATTAATATGATTAATTACAATGGATATGAAATACCAAATCATGGTAAGATTAAGGAATTGTATAATATGATGTTATGTAATTAAAAAAATTTTAAGGTCAAAATAGTGAACAACTAAAGAAAGTGACACAAAGGATAATTCGACTAAAAATAAATTATTAAATTTCAAAATGATAAGAAGGTGAAGGGTCATCCTTTGATAAATATGGCCATTAGAGAAAGATGAAAATCCATGAGAAGATAAATGCATAAGTTTAAACTAAAGGGATGCTAAGAATTCAGAGATTTTTAAGAAAAAAGTTCTAGCAGTTTGAGCTTTAGCAAAGAGCTTTAAAGAGAATAGAAAAGAGAGAGGAAGTGCCTTTAAGAGATTAAAATAGATCCATGAAAAATTGAGTAAGAAGCAAAGGCAAACTAAGAGAAAAACATAAGACAGAATAACCCCAACACTATAATAGTATTGTAGTATCTAAGAAGAGAAGGAAATTGAGCAATTGCAAAATCTACAATGTCCATTACATTTGAAAAACTAGGTAGAAAAACTCTATTTATATATATATAGAGTTTTTCTACCTAGTTTTTCAAATGTAATGGACATTGTTGATTGGTATATTGTTATTTACAAGTTAAAGAGCCTTAAGTAAAAATATGAAATGATAAATTTGATAATTATTATATAGAAACACTTGTGTGCATGTGTGTGTTTGTGTGTGTGTGTGTGTATGATTGATTTATTATAATTTGTATGTTAGTGACCCCTTAAGTGAAGATATGAAATAAAAAATTTGAGGATAGTTGTGAAGGCAAACTTCTATTTATATGTATTTGATTAATTTATTGTTATTTAAAAGCTATAGACATAAGTAAATATTTTAAATTATAAGCTTGAGGGTATTGTGCATGTATTTTTGATGTGATGATACTTGAAAATAGTTACCACACTAGGAAAACGAATTTGATCACTTTTACTTGAGGATGAAATGTTGTATACTTGCATGATATATTGCTCATGTTACACTTAGATTACTTACTAAAATGAATTTAAAATAAAAATGATAAAGTAATGGAATAAAAATAATAGTTGGAAATTAGAGTTTATTGCTTGCTAGAAAGTAGAGCCCTTAAGAGATGATCTAATATGAGTTATTTGAAGATGGTTTTTTATCTTTGATTATAATAATATATTTTCATGATAAACATAATACATGACTTATTGAGAATTATAATATTTATGTTATAACATCATTTCATCTGTTACAATGCCTATTTGATAAGTGACATAAAAAGTGAACAAACATAAAAATATAAAAAATGAAAAAAATGTAATAGTAATTACAAAAAGAGAAAAAAGATATAAATGTGATAATAATAACAAAAAAGAGAAATTAAAAGGAAAGAATATGAAAAGTAAAAAGAAAATAAAAGAAGATAAGAATAAGTTGGCAAAGGATTAAGGACAATTTAAATAAAAGTCCATAAATATTAGTTATCCAAAATAGTGACGGTCAATTTATAGTAATGTATTTTAGAGATGAGCCAAACGAGGCCTATATTAGTTGTCCAAAGTGGTGACTACTATTCTTGAATAATGTAATCTAAACAAAAGCAAAATTAGCTAACATGTGTGTTGTCCAAAGTGGTGACTTCCATTTTGATCCATCATGATTTGGAGATGAGTTTTAAGCGCAATCATTTGGGGCTATTCTTATTGAAAATATGCTTAATTTATTTTAATTCAAAATGAATATGACTTTTCTTAAGCAAATACTTAAATGAGTTGATAACATAAAAGGAATAAAAGCTTGTACAAAAAAAATGATATTCTTATACATTATTGAAACCGATTCTAAAAACGAAAAGATTAAAGAAGATTATGCATGTGAGCTTATATTTTCATTTGCATCATAAAGTCACATGTTTTACTTGTTACATGCTTTAAATTGACCCATGAATGTGGTAGACTTAGTGTGCCAAGCTTTACATGTACATACTAAATTTTGTTATTCAGCGAGTAATAATTGGCTCAGTCTATTTTAGTATAACACTTTTATGTCAAGAAAAGGCAAAACATGATATTATTAGGGAAGAGTGAAAGATAGCATCATATGATACTTGATAAAAAAGATCAGTTATTTTTCTTATCAATTGTGTTGTTATATTATGTACTTCAAAAACATGAAATTGTTAGTTATTTTAAAAGGATTGTGATAACTTGATATTCAATACAATGTAAAATGTTTTTAAGGGATTTCTTTTGTTGATTTTAAAAAAACATGTAGATATTTCATTTTTTTTTAAAGAAATGTGAAATCTTGTGATTATCAAAAGTTATAAGAAAAATGGATTTCATTTTAAATAGTTTTTTGCTTATGTTATACTTAAATGATTTTAGAATAATTACTTCTACTATATAGTTTAAAAAATTAAAAGAAAAAAATTATATATTTTTGAAATAAAAAAAATTTTAAGAAATTAGATGATATGACACTAGATCTAACAAAGGCCAAGTAAGAGGGTCTTCATATACATAATGAATATAATCCTTATATAAATAATCATATGTTATACTAAAAAAATGAACTTTTCAATTGTAGAAAAAATTAGAGTATGTTTAATGTTATTAAAGAGAGAGTTGTATAAAAAATTTGATTTAAACTTTAGAATTTTTATAAGCTTATTTGAAATTTTTGAAAATGTTTGAAGATTTTAAAGGTGTCGTATAATGTAATAACACAGTAGTGTACAACACAATAGAGTAAGAGAATTAGTTGGTTGAACTTATTCATATAAAGGAATTGATCATATAATTATGATTAAAATAATATACAAATATAATATATCATAGTCAATTTTGGGTCAAAGTAGTCCAACAAGTTAAGCAATGAGTTATAATACGATAATAAAGTATCATAAAGTACAATTACTAAAAGAGAATCAAGTTAAAACAAGTGTGAACATGCACATAAGCATGAGAATCATATGAGACCACCTGACCATCATACAAGACTATTATTACATAAATACAATGGATTAATATAAACAATATAATATCATATAATACAAAAGCAACAAACATACGAGTATAATATAGTGTAGAGCTCAACATTTGGTAATACCAGTACAATAGAAAAAGCACATCAATACAACTATGCGTAAAGAGGTAATCCATAAAAGTTTTGAATTGTAAAATACGATATAAGCATATCATACCGTATGATTAAAATATAAGAAAATAAAGTGAGTTTAATGTAAAAGAATTCAAGAAAAAATACCCGAAATGATCATATAAAATAATAAAAAAATTGTATTAGTATGGCCATGATGTAAGAGCATAATGTACAAAATTATTGTTATTATTATTTAGTAAAGGATACAGAGATTTGATTGTATTAGTACTACAAGAAAGATCATACATTTCAACGTAATGACACTGCTTACAAATAGTTAATTAAAAGATGTTACATAGTATGATGATTGATAACGAAAAATATGATAAGATAAAAAATGGCATCATCAAAAAATCATTAAAACGATATGAAAAGAATATTAATATCATACCAATACAATGGTGAGATCATAACAATCAAAATAAAAATTAACATAAATATATGTAAGATTGAGTATTATACTATGAAGATGGTGATTATATAGGTATGATCAACAAAATAAAAAAAAACAAAAAAAAAATCAAAAATAACAAATGGCCAGGAAAACTTTTACAGGGGCAAGTTTAATCAACAAAAAATCTTGAAAATGAGTTGGATGATAAAAAGGTATTTACATGAAAGACATAACTATTAAAAGCATTTAAAAGATCAAAAATATGAAAAATCATAAGAACAAATATGAATAAGATGTTAACCATGACTTAGAAAATTATTTTAAGAAATTTGACATGTGCAACACTAGGTGTGAAAAATAATTTTGTAAGAGACAAAGGCAAAGCCAAGGAGACAATTCTCGAGTATTATAACAACCAAGACTTGAAGAGAAAATCTAAACCTAGTAAGACCACAACACAAAAATTGATAGATAGGAAAAACTTGCTTATATTGTATATGATTTGATGTATTATATATTATAAGCTAAAAGCTTAATTGATATGAGAAAATATTATATTTAGATATTCTTGTTTTTTTTATTATAATAATATCTTGTTATGTATTATTTATTATACATTTTGATTAGTTACATGCTAAATATATATCATTTCATATGTGTTAAAAGATAAAAAATTATGATTAATAAATAGTGATAATAAAATAATATAACTTGTGTAAGAGATAAAGCTTCAACAAATATTTTAATAGCTAACTTATTATTTGAATTGATGTCTCAAAAAGTAGAGTTTTGTTTGTCATTATCAAAATTAATGTCTTTTGAAGTGTTGCTAAAGATATATTATTAGGTTATAAGAGTAAAATATTTTGAATGCATAAAAAAAGGGTTATAAAAAATTAATATAATTTCTTGAAAAAATTAGGCTTCAAATAAATTCAAAGAAAAAGAAAGTTGATATATCTTTTATTAATTTATAACGTTATTGATATAGATCATACATATAGTTATCTAATAGTTTCTTATTTTCTATTATGTTACTTGCTTTTATCATTAATGTATTATTAGTTGGCTCACGTCTATCTTAGCTTAACATTTTTAGGTCAAAAGTGATATCACATAGAATTACTAAAATAGAGTGAGAGCTAACACGTGATAATTCAGAAGATATTATAATTGTCACTATATGTGTAACTTTTATATTTATTTTATTAAGAAAAAAGATATGTAATGGATTTGTTAATATTGATATTATATGTATATATTTTTTAAAAAATGTGAAAAATATTCGTCCACTTAGTTTCAAATTCCTCAGTACTTTGACAAATCGGGTTAGGCAAATAAGTCATATAAGTGACCATGGGGGATCGTATAATATCAAAAATAGTAACATACTTATATGATTAAAATGAGATAAAAAGGGACCTTATAAACAAAAAAACATAGTTTTATAATGCAATGCAAAGATAATAACTATACCCTATGATATAAGTAAAAAATAATCAAAAAATAAAGTTGAATAAGGATAAATTATAGAAATTCTTATTTTATCATTTGTGATACAAATTGTAGAGATGTATTTGATGATAAAGAGATGAATGATTTAATAAAAAAAATGTTTTGTTAGATGTTTTAAATATTATACTTTGTAATCACATGAGTTTTTGAAAAACAAACATATGAAATCCATAATTGTGTAGAGCATGACATTAGAAAATTGAGATGTATGATGATCTTTGAAGGAATTTTAGTTGTGTCGAACACAAGAGCTTGATCTAGAAAATATAATTTGATAAAGGCAATGAAACAATTTATCTGAATTTTAAAGATAAAATTATTATGAGAAAGAAGTTGTAACATACCAAAAGTAAAGGTAAGTAATTTTAATAAATTTAATCAATGGGATGTTAAAAAGAAAAATATTAAAAAATAATTTATGATACTAAGAAAATAAGAGTTATAAATAATAATTTTGATTTAAATATATTTTAAATTTTTTTATAAATTTATCTAGAATTGTTTTAGAATGTTTTAAGATTTTGAAGCAATCATATAATATGATAACATAGGATCACACAATATAATTAAGTAAAAGAATTAATTTGGCAAGTAGATTCATAATGTGGGACTTGGTCATAAAAATTTGATGAGAATAATGTACAAGTACGACAAAGCATAAGCAATTGTGGGTTGAAGCATTCTAAAAGATTAAGCAAAGAAGGGTTAATCATACAAAATGATTATAGAGTATCATAAGGTGTGATCATGTAAAAGAGAAAATGAATGTGAAATAAGTGTCAACATGCATAGAAGCTACTTAAAAATCATACAAAACAAAAGAATCAAATGTACAAATTTGATAGTGTAGAGCCCAATACCTAGTAAAACTAGTACTATAAGACAAGTGCATCAATACAATCATGTATAAAAAGAGAATCCATAAAAGTATTAGATCATATCATAAGATTGCATAATGAGAAAATAAATTGGGCTATGTATGACAGCTTTCGAGATACCTTAAAATGATCATATACTATAATAAAAAGATGATATTAATATGATCAAGATATAAGAGCATAACGTACAAAGTTATCATTAGTTATGATTTAGTAAAAGATATAAGAAATTGATCATACTAATATTATAAAGATGATCATATAATACAACATCATGATAGTCTTTATGAATAATCAGTTGAATGGTGTTATACAATAAAATGATTGATAAAGAGTAATATGAAAAATAAAAATTATCAATACAATGCAAAAGAAATTATAATATCATACCAATATGATAATGAGATCATAATAGCATAATAAGAAGAAATTAAGATCTATCATTGTAAGATTAAGTATCATATAGTATGAAGATGATCATATTAATACGATTATATAAACTAACCAAAACTTAAAACTTAAAATAACAAACAATCAAAAGAGTTGACATAGGGGTGAGCTTTATCAATGAGAAACCCATATAAATGAAAGACCAAAAAGTGAAAATGCATCCACATAAAGGGACATAAATATTAAAAAATTTAAATATTGAGAATGTAAAAAGCTATAAGAATAAGTATAAATGTGATATAGGATATGACTTAAAAAATTTGAGAGTAACACTCGATTATACTCAATAAAGGAAACAAGAGAGCAAGTGAAGGTGTTTTTAAGAAATTTGGAAAAGACTGATGCAAAAGACAAAGGTAAAGTTAAAAGAAAAAACTCTTAAATATTATAGAAACTAATACTTGAAACAAAATCTAAGCTTGATGTGATCCCTACACAGGAATTAAATAGTAAGAGAAACTTTTCATGTTACACATGATTTTATGTGTTATGTATTGTAGGCTAAAAACCTTAATTGATATGAGAAAATATTATATTTATATATGCTTACTATTTTTTATTATAATAATATATTATTATGTATTATTTGTTATATATTTTATTTAATTATTTGCTAAAGGTATACCATATCATATCTCTAAAATATAAAAAAGATAATTAATAAATGTTGATAAAAAATAATATAACATATATAATAGATGAAACTTTAATTAATATTTTCAATACTAATTTATTAACTAAATTAATATATCAACAAAAATAAGATCACTGCCCAAATAAATATCTATAAGAGTATTGCATAAGAAATATTATTTGATTTCTAGAATAAAATATATTGAATGCACAAAAGAGGGGTTTAAAAGAAATTAATATGATTTCTTAAAAAGTAAATTGGGTTTCAAATAAATCCTAAGAAAAAATAGCTTATCTGTTATTAATTTATATTATTATTAATATAGACCATACATGTAGTTATTTAATAATTACTTATTTTATATTATGTTATATGTCTTTTCTAATGAATCAATGTTGGTTAGCTTATATTTATTTTATCCTAATATTTTTTGGTCAAATATAATACAATATAGGGTTATTGGAATTGAACATATAATGATTTAAAAGATATTATAATTATCACTAGATATTTGATTTTTATATTTATTTTACTTGTGAAAAAAAGATATGTAAAAAATTTATTAACATTAATATTATATATATATATATATATATTTTAAAAAATATGAAAAATATGATGCTTCTACATAATTATAAAAGATGTCTCTATTACTTGATTTTAAAATAATAAAGATTTGCTTTCATCGTGGTTTTTATAAAAGATAAATAATGATCTTTATATGTTTCCAAAATCTTATGAGAAAAAAGAAACAAATAGATGTCATGACACTAAAATCAAAAAATAATGATGAGTGGTCACTACAGTTACCACTTGTACTTCAACCTCCACGATCTTCTTATGCCTAATCTTAAGCTTCCATGTTGTTGTCATCTTTAAATCTATTATTTTTCTCAGTGTTATTTATTGAAAAATGTGACAATAATTATAAGTTTATAAGAATAAATTATTTAGGATCACACTTTACATAATATTTTATTAAGGTGTTATTTAATTGGATTGTTCAATTAAAATACTTGGGATCAAGGAGAGACAAGAAATGATTATAACGTTATTCTTAGAGAGGAAAATCATCATATAGGGTGCAACGATTTACAAACTTCTAGGTGAAAGATATAATTTCAAAGAAGATAATAAACATTTTAATGGTTATAATTCGTTATAAGAGGTAAAATAGAAACATATGTCATGCATATAAAAAATTAAAAATTAATTACTAATATATTTATATCATAATTATCAAATTTATCTATATAAATATAAGAGTAGAATTCATTTTTAAGCTCTAATTATTTTTATATTAAGGTCTCACTTAACCATTTACTTAATAATATAAATAAATCAAAATTTTAATACAAACAATTGAGAACACTAAAAACTACCCAATAGTAAGATGATCCAAAATTATTCAATTATCACATACTTAAATTACAAAGATCATAAAATAAATTATTGTAATATAAATGTAAAATCCATTTATCTCAAATACTAATACAACTATACAATAATAATAAAGTTGTTAATAATGTAAATCTAGTAATATATCTTACAAAATATCATAAAATCTATCACAAATCAAATTATCCACTATCTTAGCTAATGAACGACACCATAACACATAACATCTGTATCTTAATCTCTCAGTATAGTTGATACATTATTTGTTATATAAATATTATTGAGATTCTAAATCATAGTAAAAAGAGTTATATAATAAAAAAATATTCTAACCCTTATAATACTTCAATAAAAGATAACTTAATGTATATCATTTTATAAATTAAAGAAGAATTAATTTATTAGTATATTTACATCATAGTTATTACGTTTATCTGTTTTAATTTAAGATGTAATTTTTTATTTCAATCTCTTTATTCTCTTAGTTCCCTCTAATTTCATATATATATAGACAAATTATTATATAATTCCTCGTTTATAAAGTGCTTACTACTTTTTTATCAAAAGTATACTCGATCATATGCCAATTATGGCATTATAATCATTTTCCTAAACTTGCCAATTTTCAACTTGATTTTTTTTTTCAATTTGAACTCTTTGTCATATTTTTATTTTTTATTATCTTATTAGTGTTTTGTTATATTTATAACTTTCCTTTTTATATATTTCTTTTCCCTCATTATTTAATTTTACAAATTCAATTTTCCTTTACTTTTGTGCTTTCCCTATATTTTTATTTTTATTATTTATTACATCTTTATTTTTAATAACTGTATTTTTATCTTTATCTCTATTTTTAGTTATTTCCCCTCCTCTCATTTTGTTTATATATTATTATTATTATTATTATTATTATTATTATTATTATTATTATTATTATTATTATTATTATTATTATTATATTTTTACTATATTTTATAATTTCCCTGCTTAATTTTCAACATTTTACCGTTCTTAAATTTGTATTGTTCTTATATTATAATAATTTTATTATATTTTTACTTATTTTTATTCTTATTTATTTCCATTTATTTTTATTTATTTGTTATTTATTTTAATTTATTTTAATTTATTTTAATTTATTTCCTTTCTTTTTCATTTAAATCATCCTCAATTCCTATATATTTATATTTTCATTGTTATCATTATATTTTATTTTAGTTTTTATTCCATTTTTATTTATCTATATTATTATTATTATTATTATTATTATTATTATCTTTTATTTTATTTGTCCGTCTCTGTCCTCTCTTTCTCTCTCTCTCGTCTTACGCCGTTAGCCTGGACCACGTAACCCTGGTCCAGATTCCGAGCGCTGAACCAGTGGCCCGCTTCTGGGGGTCCCACCCACATGCTCGCGATCCAACCGATTCAGCGCCCCGCTTCTGGGGGTCCCACCCACATGCTGGCGATCCAACCCGATGGTTAAATGTGGTTCACGCGATTACGTTCCCTGGTTCAGTAAAACCAAACCTCTCTCGCTGTGCTCTGGTATCTTCCCTTCCGATTTATCCGACAATCCCGAGCACCTCCGGGACTCTCACTCAGCTCTCCTCCTACCATTCATAAAGATGAGTCCTTCCTCTTCTTCCTCTGTCAAATATGATATTCTATTTTCCTTTCCTCCGCTGAAAGCTACTCGGCAGCACCATTGCGCAGTCGCCGGAAAACAGGACGATGGGAAGAGAGTAAACCTCATCGGCTGTGTTGGCAAACTTTAAGTGTTTGTTAGTAAATCTTAAATATTTGTTAGTAAATTTTAAGTTTTTGTTAGCAAATTTTAAATATTTGTTAACTAATTTTAAGTATTTAAATATTTAAATAATTTTAAAATTTTAAGTTGATAGTTATCAAATAGATTAAGAATAAATGTTTGAATTAGAAACATATATTTGGGAGATTGTTTGCCTATTAAATTGTGTAATTGCTGCTTAGTTGTTAGGTGTGAATAAAATTAAATTCTATTACTTTTGCCTTCATGCATCTTAAAGTTTTCACTACCATTTTTCGATTTCTCTTAAATAATCTTGAATGCAAGTTTGCTGTTTGTAATTTGTGATCTGTATTATTTTAGTTTTCCATCAAAGTGATATCAAAGCTTGGAGGAAAAGAAGGTCAAACTCTGTAGCGTTAGAGGGAGAATAGTAAAAAAACCTTTTTTGGAAGTGCGATTTTTAGAAAGCGAAGTGTGCAGAAACGAGAAGAGAAGCAGTGTTTGGAAGTGTTTTTTATTTAAAATGTTTGGAATTATGCAATATTTTGTTTCCAAATTAATTAACGAAAATTATGATAATTGGTGCATTCAATTTAAAGCCCTTCTTGGTTTGTAAGACCTTTAGGAGATTATTATCGATGTTTCTTGATATGTCGAGGGCTTGATAAAGCTACTTTTAAGAAAGTTGCAGCAGTGACTACAAGCAAAGAAGTTTGGAATAAACTCAACTCAATCTTCAAAAGTGTTGAATGTGTGAAGTGTGTACATCTCCAAATCTTTAGAGGTGTTTTGAGCAATCAAAGATGAAAGAAAATAAGACTATCTCTGATTATGTCTCACAATTAAGTGTTATTATAAACTTAATAAAGAGAAATAGAGAACAAATTGATGATGTACGTGTGATCAAAAAGGTACTTTGTTCTTTAACTCCTATGTTTGAGCATGTGGTAACAGTAATTAAAAAATCTAAAAATACAGGTAAATTATCTATTAAAAAATTAATGGGTTCCTTACAAGTGCATGAATAACGACTAAAGAAAAATGTTGAAGTTGGTCTATTAATTAAGCATTAGAGTCAAAACTAAATTTGAAAGAAGATAATACCTTGAAGAAAAAGAATTCAAATTCAAACGAAAGAGGATGAGGTTCATATCGAGGACGTCGAAGAGGTTGTTTCCAAAATAAATCTTAAAAAAAATTAATCAACCTTGCACTCAACACGAGCATGGAAGGAATAATGCTTCTTGAAGTCGAGGATAGGGAAGAAATGTTGAAATGTTATAATTATCATAAGTTTGGTTATTATGTTGTTGATTGTTGCAATAAGAATAACTAATCAAACTATGCTGAAACATCACAAGAAGAGTCAATATCATTATTGGTTAAAAAGAACATAACGAAAGAGAAGATGTATGGTTCTTTGACTAAGGAGCAAGCAACTATATGTGTGGAAACATACATTTATTTGATATAATTGAAAATGTGCAAGTGTGAGTCTTGGAGACTCATCAAAGTTGAAAGTTAAAGATAAATGTAACATAAACCTTTATAAAGATAATGAGCTTTTAATTATTATTTTAGATGCATATTTTTATTTTTGACATGAAAAATAATATTCTAAGTATTGGATAATTGATTGAGAAAAGAAATATTATACACATGGAGTATGATTATCTATTTTTGCAAGATTCAAAAGAAAGGAATATTGTTAAAGTGAAGATGTCAATAAATTGTATATTTCCTCTTCAATTAAAGGCAACATGTGAAGCTTGTTATCATGGATATTTTTCAAATGATTATTTGAAATAGTATCTAAGGTATGATCACCTTAACTTTGGAGGTTTGAAGTTATTGGCAAAAGAATTAATGGTAAAAGATATTCTTTTATTGGATGATCTAAATCATATATATAAAGCTTGTATACTTAGAAAGTAACAACGTTTACCATTTCAAAAGAATAACATTTAATAGAGTTAAAGGACAATTGTAACTTATTTATATGGATATTTGTGGTCAATTAGTGCTATTATCTAATGGAGGTAATAATTATTTTATTACTTTCATAAATGATTTTAGTAAAAAAATATAGACATATTTTATTAAGGAGAAATATGGTTCTATGTCTATATTTAAAGAGTTCAAATGCAAGATTAAAAAAGAGAGTGGGCTATTTATTCAAATTCTTATATCTGATATAAGTGATGAGTATACATCAAATGAATTTATTCAATTGTATAAGTAAAAAGGTATATAATAGTAACTCACCATTAAGTTATACATCACAACAAAATGGAGTGGCTAAAAAAAAAATCGTACTATCTTTAATATAACAAGGACAATGATGATAGAGAGGAAATTACCAAAAGAATTTTGGATAGAAGTAGTTACTTGTTTAACTTATCTATTATATTGTTGTCCTACTAAGGTTGTGCATTATATGACTCTATAAAAAGCTTGGAATAGATATAAATCAAGTGTTTATTATTTTTGTATATTTGGTTATATTGTAAATGCATAGGTACCTAATACACTAAGAAAAAAATTAGACGATAAAAGTGAAAAATATATATTCATTAGTATAATGAAGAGTTAAAAGCCTACAAACTTTATAATCCTTTAACCAAAAAAGTGATTATTAGTTGTGATATTGTGTTTATAGAAGAAGATGCTTTAATGTAAAAGAAGAGAAGGATGATAAAGCAATCACACTTCGGTAAGAAGAAGAAATTCAAAATCAATAAACACATGATTTGAATTCTCCAATACACTATTCTTCAAGAACTATTATTATGTAAAAGACAACACATCCTACTAACTTAAGAAGATGAAAAGTTTACAAGAGATATATGAGTAAACTTCTTAGTATTCTAACTTATTTTATTATTTTACTAATAATGAATACATTTTTTATGAAATAATGTAGGATATAAATTAATAAAAGGTTATGAAAGAAGAAATAGTATTTATAGAAAAGAAGAATACATGGAAGCTGGTTGATCTCCCTCCTTAAAAGAAATACATGGGAGTGAAATGGGTCTATAAGATCAAGCATAAAGTAAATGGAACAGTGGATAAATACAAGACAAGACTTATGGCAAAAATCTTCAAGCATAAATATAGTATAGACTACAATGAGGTATTTACTTCTGTTGCTCGATTTGATACAATGAAGTTGATTTTAACACTTGCATCACATCATAGATAGAAGGTATGTTAAGTTGATATTAAATATGTATTTTTGAATGATGTTTTAGAAGAAGTATATATTGATCAACCTTAATGTTACAAATAGCGAGTGATCCAAATAAAATTTATCATTTAAAGAAAGTTTTATATGGATTGAAACGAGTACAAAGAGTATGGAATACCAAGATTGATAGATATCTTTAATAACAAGGGTTTCAAAAATATTCATTTGAGCATACACTTTATATTAAGATAACTAATAATGATATTCTTATAGTTTGTCTTTATATAGATGATGTGCTTTATATAGGAAATTTTTTTGAATTGTTTTAAGAATTCAACAAAAAATCATACAACATGAATTTGACATGACAGATAATGGTGAAATATCATATTTTCTTGACTTGGAAATGAAGCAAATGATAAATGGAATCCAAATCTCTTAAAGAAGTTATACTATTAAACTTCTAAAGAAGTTTAGAATAAAAGATTACAAATTAGTAACAACACGATATAAGAATGAAATTAAGTAGAGAAGGAGAAGAAAAAGACATTGACTCTACTTTGTTCAAAAATCTTGTTAATAATCTTTATTACCTCATTATCATAAGACTTAATATTTTATATTCTGTTAGACTCGTTAATTAATATATAAAAAATCCAAAAAAGAGTCACATTGGATGGTTACAAAAAGAATACTACTGTATATTAAAAGAATATTTGATTATGTTTTGTATTTTACTAAACAAAGTAGGATAGATTTATGTGGTTACTCTAACAGTGATTGGGGAAGTGATATATATGAAAAGAAGAGTACAACTGGTTATTGTTTTTTCGTTGGTTCATCGACATTTGTGTGGAGATTAACTAAACAAAATATCATTGCTATTTCATCTTATGAAATAGAGTATATTATAGCTTCATCAATAGTTTGTAAAAAAATTTGGTTACAAAATTTACTGTAGGAGTTACATCATTAATAAGAAGAGTTAACAACCATCTTTATTGACGATATGTTAGCCATCAAATTAGCAAAAAATTCAGTTCAACATGGGAGAAGCAAGTATATCGAGACAAGGTATTATTTTCTTCATGATCATGCCAATAAGGAGACTATAAGCTTAGTATATTATAGTATTAAAGAATAAGTGACTGATATTTTCACCAAATCGCTTGGAGTGAAGATGTTTGAAGAATTACAAAGTCAATTAGATTTGAAGATACTTCATGTTTGGAGGAGAGTAATATTAGCAAACTTTAAGTATTTGTTAGTAAATTTTAAAGCAAACTTGAAGTATTTGTTAGTAAATTTTAAATGTTTGATAATAAATGTCAAGTATTTATTAATAAACTTTAGGTGTTTAAATATTTAAATAATTTTAAATTTTATGTTGATAGTTATTGTATAGATTATGGATAAATTTTCGAATTAGAAGATTATTTGCCTATAAAATGGTGTAATTACTGCTTAGTTGTTAGATGTGAATAAAATTAAATTATATTGCTTTTATCTTTTTACACCTTAGAGTTTCTACTATCATTTTTTAATTTCTCCTAAATAATCTCGACTACAAGTTTGCTTGTTATAATTTAATATCCGTTTTATTTTAATTTATTTTCATCATGCTGACGGTCATACCCACAAGCCAAAGCACCTTTTCGACCTAAACACTCGTCAAACAGCACAACAGCACATAGTTCAGAGTTCACTGTACTCTGCCGTGAGGACTGACATCGCATCGCGCCTCGTCGTACTCGGCTCCTTCCTCCGGTGATTCTCAACGACCAAGAGACGACCTCCTCGGCACCTCGCTTAGTTTTCTGTCTTGCTGCAAATCCAACCTTACGCGAAGGAAAGCTTACTAAGTTGAGAAAGAGATCCCGAGCTCGCTCACGCAAAGGCATTTTGCATGGGAAGGGGACAGCTTATGTTTTTTGTAATTGTGGCGATGGTGGTTTTTGGATTAAGCCATTGCCGCAATTATATATTTAGATATATTATTTTTTAATACCTAAAAAAGTTGAAAATTTGATGAGAATAGAAATATTGACGCGAGAGTTGCATAAAAGACCGTCACCTTCCATTATTTGCAAAGGTGTCCTTCATCAAATTGATTTCTTCTAAGTAGGAATTTATGAAATTACAAATCTATATTCAGCAAAACCTATTCGTGCCAAATTAATTTCTTATGCAACAAAATTCATGAAATTACAATTTTTCTCTCAACATAACCTATTTACAAATATAACTTTAGTCAAATTGATTTTTTTTATTCCAAAATTCATATAAATTTGTCATGAAGATGATTCTAAAATTTATATTCATATCTAATTTTATTTAAAATTTTATAAGTACTTATTTATTTATAATAATTTATAAACTTAATGCTATTTCACTCCTCTTAAAGATTTATTTCTATTGATATACTTAAATAATTTTTTTGATCAAATTTAAAATTATGACATGTTTTTCAAAATTTTATCATTATTTTATTATTTTTTATATATAAATAATATATTTTAGTAAATTAATTTGATTTGATTATTGATTTGATTATTAGGTTTATCTCATGTTCATTTTTATAAAAATAATGACTACTACACCTTGATTCTATATCATATTATACATGTATATAAATTATCAAATATTTCTTTTAAATATATAAATAATACTCATATTTTTACTCATAAAACTTTTAAAATTATTATTTTTATTTTCTCACCAACAAACCTTCATTTTCAATCATCAATATACACTTTAAATCAATATTATTTTTATTCCAATCAAAATCCAAACTTATTATAATTCTTGAAAATATATTTCTACAACATATAATGATTAAAAGCATTCTTATTTTAACACATAAAATTTATTGAATTTAAAAAGATGATCAAATTCTATTTATCTTATAAACTAGTCTACTTTTCTTTTGATTTTTTTATTGTAACTTTTTCACCTTGGCTTCTAACTATCTCATATCTTTTAAAATCCCATTATTGATCTTTCAATTACTTCCACAACAATTTTTGTTCTCTTTCTTTCTTCGTTTCTCTTTTTTATTTTTTTTATTCATTCTCTAGTGGCTTCTTTTTATATAACTCAATAACTAATTAATTAAACATTAAAAATTATAAACTCTTAATTATCAGATTTCTCTTATTGAGAAAATTTTAATGATATATTAAATAAAAATTTTAATTAATTAAAATTTTTTACAAATTTTTTAAGACAAATTTAAAATATTAATATTTTGATTATTATATATAGTATTTATAAAAGTTAATTTTATTATATTAAATCACATATAATTATACTAATTTAAGTTATAATTTATAATATATTATGCATAACTAAAATTTAGTGATGTTATATTTGATAATTTATGTAGGAGCTCATTACACTCAATTATTCCTCCCATTGAATTGTCACTTAATGCTTGCTCTTCAATTGTCTATTAAGTATTGCTCTTTTAAATTATTCTTAACATTTTTTTTTCCAGTTGGCCAATTTGGTTGTAATTGCCTTGTAAGATAGGATTTTTTTTCCATTACCTTTGTAATTTATTAATTTTGAATTATAAATATAATTAATATTATAATGAAGGTTAATTTTATGAGAACATGTATAAGTATTATAAAACACAATAATAAAACTTTATGCATTATGATAACTATACATATCGATACATATAGCATTCAAATCAGAATTCAATGGATTGTATAGACCATTGAACACCACATTCTTTTTATGTGATATATTATCATAATTAAAAGTTTCATATCAAATTACCATATAAGTGACTTTGTATCTATTGTATTTAAGTAATTTAACATTGACCTAAATATGTTTTGCAAACTAAGCATTAGTATTGACATTTCTATACTATGTTAAGCTAATTCCATATAATCTTGTTAATCAAAGAACTATTGAAAAGTATTAGAATATAATATGTGTTAGATAAATTATTTATAAAAATCCAAACATTCAAGATTTAAATGTGCCTATTTTAACATAATGTTATATTTATCATCATTTTTAATAGACTATTCAAAGTGGCTTAATGTCTTTGAATAGATTACAACTAATATTTATTTCATACGCGTGTTAACTCCAAAGATTGGAGTAGCTTGAGTTTGGCAACTTTGTTAATCAAAGAACTATTGAAAATTATATATATATATGCATATATATAATTTAAATTTCGTCTTTTTTATGAAGAAACTGAAGCGAAACCAAATGGAGGGCGCTTGAGTATACCGAGGGTCGCCCTGATCACGCGGAGTAGTCGAAGGTCTCTCACGTTCTTCTACGGGAATTGCAATGAGCGAGAGAAGGCATCAGTTGTCGCTGATCGGGACCAGTGCTATCTTGGGCTCCCTCACCACCATTGCTATCTTGAAGCTTACCTCCAGGTTCCTTTTTGTGTTTTTCCTCCTTTCAACATCCCTATTCCCTTCAACTTCATCGCTTAACTTTTATATGCTAAAGTTTCCGGCTTGAATTTCCTATTTGTTTTATTTCCTTGGATCTAGCTCTGTTTTGCCTGACTTGGCCTCCACAACTGGTTAATCCAATGAAAAAATGGTCTTGCTTGACGATTTAATAGTGTTATAGTTATTGGTTTCTGCAAATTGGAAACTTGGAAGTCATGGATGGTTTGGTTTTTACTAATTTTCCATGGTTATCTTGGACGAAGAGTCACATGCTGTTTATGACTGCAATTTAATGTGATTTTTTTGAAATACAATCTGTGCATCAAGTAGTGATTTGCGTATTTTCCTCGTTTCAGCTTACAGTACTTAGTCTAAAAGTTTTATATTTTCTTACCTGGTCGTATAATTAACTTGCTATATGTGTGATGTATATTGAATGTTGCTTAACTCTCATTTCTTTAGGATTCAAGCAAGTATGACTTGGTCTGGGTTAGTTTGTGAAGGGAATCTTTGTCCTGCTATATTATGGTCACAATTGCGTACTTGTTGGAAACCATTTTTTCAGCAAGGCGAGGATCTTCCGAATAGGATCATATCCATAATTGAGACACCAGGGGTCATAAGGGAGCTAGAGTTGGTGCCTCTAAACTAGACCTCGTTCTTTGTCTTGGAAGGATTTGAACTTCCATGAGAACATGGTTTTGCCACATTTACTAAATTAGAAGGGCTCAGCTATCTCAGTTAGATTTATTTGGGACTTATATTGCTATTGTTCAAACAAGTGTGTTGGTTTAGACGTTGTATGAGGTTTGAATTTACTATTTCAGAAATGATGGATGGTGCAAACATAATATAGCTACATACATGCCTTGAGGACAAGAATAGGTGCTAACTTTGAATTATTAGAGGTCGGCCAGGAACTCGACCTGATAAATACCAAAATAATATAAAAATTCTAATATTGGAATAATAGCATTCACGAGTTAATATGGGAGAAGTAATGATGAAGGATTTCATATTTGTTTTAACATTTTTGTTATGGATTTTCGAATTAAGATTCTTATAATGTACTTTTTTTTAGGAGGTTTCTCTTTTTTAATAGCTTAATCTTTAAGTGGTGCAATTAGATATGTTTTTGTTCTCCAAGATAGTTAAGTATAATGCAAAATTTAAGGCCAGCCACTTGGGACGTAACAACTTCACAAGGTAAATTATTAATTATGGTGCATATAATTAGTATCTAAATAAAGAACATATCCCAAAAGCTATTCTGATTTTTTTGACTCAACAAGAGGCAAGTTATCAAATGAACTTGTGACAAAGAACCAATAAGATTTTATGTTATTTCCTATTATTACTGTAGTGTTTTAAATCAATACCGTTAATGTATACTATGTGGTTTCTTGAAAAAAATTGTGATAAATGTAATGATTTCTTAGAAATTTTGTAACAATGGGAAATTTTTTAAAACATAGCAAGCAAAGCAATTTTATCAGGCATTGCAATTCATTATTATCATTTCAATTCAAGCCACATGTAGCACACATTTTTTTTTTCATTTCAATGAAATGTCAAAGTTAGTGTCTATATAATAGAGGTTTGGTTCATCAATCCACTCAATAAGAGCTTTTGAGTGCTTTACATTGTTGGAAATTATTTAGTGACATAAATTTTCAAGGCAAAGTTTTATTGAGTCATTATAACTTTCATGCAAGATTGGAACTTTTTACTTATTTAGTGGAAGTTCAAGTTCATAATGTGGTCAATACCATCTTAAATTACCTATGCAATAATTTCATATTTAAGAAAAGCTAGCCAATAAATATATTATACAAAATTTTCACATTATACTTAAATAGAAAAGCTAAAAAATTAACATAGGTTGAGAGGATCATAGTTTTTAATATAATGCTTAATTTTATTACCAAAGTTAAATAATTGGGATTCTCAACAACATAGGCGAAGTAGCTTGTCTTGTTCTTCTATTCCGTTAACCAACTAAAAATTTAGGGAGATAATTATAATTATGATTGCAGAAACTCTTGATTTGTTTTCTTGATTGCTGACATATGTAGCTTATATGAGCATTTATTATATGATTATACATTTGACTGTTTCTCAGAATATTTTTCTTGCTAATCTTGATCTTTTTTCCCTTACATTTTTGTAAAGTTTCTTTATATTTGTTTTTATAGATGGACTGCAAAAGCAAAGGCAGTTAAGAAGACAAGGTCTCTGGCATGTTTCACAAGAAATGATAATGTAAGTGGTATGTTGTTCTCTATTATTTTTATTTTGTTTTTGTTTAATTTAAAAACCTTCTTAGCGTCTCGAGTTTTATACTTATGAAACTTATGAAATTGTGATCTTGAATCAATTTTGTTTGTTCTAATATAATCAGTGTATTTTTGAAAGTTGGCTGTACCCTGTTTGTTTGTTAAACTACAGATTTAGTTTCTAGAACTGCTATCCTCCAATATGATATAGTTACTAAAAACACTATCCTCCAAGGTGATAATGAAAAAAAAAAATAAGTGCAAGGAACATTCCTTCTTCCATTGGATATCACCAAAAGGGGTTGCTTTACCAATAAAATCTTTAGCAATATTTTTCACTCGATAGATTGGGAACTTTATTAGGTGGATATGTTAAATGCATTTCCTGATAGAGGCCTGGAAGAGAAATAAATCCCATATTTAATGGAATTGATTATAGAATAGTTTGCTGTCTTATTATTGGTGTATTTTTATTATAGTTTTCTATTTGATAGGGTCCTATTGTCTATGTCATCTTAATTTTGTTAAGGATCCTATTCTATTCTATATAAGTGCCATGCTATTGATTGGAAGATCATGAATGATGAATTCCATTTAAAATGTTTTGTTTGATTTTGCGTTGAAAAGGAATTGCTTCCACTTTAGTTTTCCATAATTGTTAATTGAATTATTTATGGTGATGCTTTTTGGTTTGCTATTATTTAGCTTCATGTGAATAATCTTTCTGCTGCCAAATTTGGAGTATGTATGCTTATGGCCATGTTTGTTTGCTGCAAAATTTGGAGTATGTATGCTTATGGCCATGTTTGTTTGCTTGCAAACTGTCTATGTAGGAAAATTGATCCGTAGTTTGGTTGTTATTTATTGCTTTGTTTTTTACAATTCTCCAAAAGTACTTACTAGTCAATATGTATATACTGCATTTTCATTATGTTGTGGTGCAATTATAGTGAAACATTTGCTAATCAAGTAAGATATCTGGCTAGGTAGGCTGGCTGTGATAATTCTTAGTTGCTACACTTGCAGTTGCAAGGAAAATGACCTGAAAGTTCTATTATGTTATTATTTATTAGTTGAAATAAGGATGAAGCCAATCCAACACCTTATAGGGATTATAGCATGTAACTTATTTTTTGTGGTAATTATTGAAAAATGTCAAGTAACTTATTAGGAATAGTGTCCCATTATGGACTACTTGGATCCTTCTCTATTTGAGTATATGTTGTCCATTTAATTTTGTAGGTTTGCTTTTAGTTTTTTCATATCATTTTCTGTGCCAAAAAATCTTTCATGTTTTAACAAACAAATAACCATATTTTTCTTGCACATCTCTGTAGGTTCAGAAGCTTTATCTAGAACAAATGGAATATGTTCCAATATTGTTCTGAAGCATTTGACGGGAATAAATATTCTAGAAGATGAGGTGGTGTCTGAACAACTTACCAGGTCTGTATTGTGGTCTTATTGACGCTTGGATCATCGTGATTATAAGAAAGAGTTTTGTTTTGTTTTGTTGAGAATGAGTGACTGGAATATGTTAAATACATAGATATATTAGATTTTTTCATCATTGTCCGAATAGTTAATTTGAAACATTTGACTAAATCAACTTCATTGTAGTCTCCACTTTGTTGAATGGTGAGATTGTTGTGGCCCTTGTTAGGGTGCATGTGCTTAATTGTTATTCGTCATATTGATGGCTTTTTTGTCTTCATGATTTGGACCCCTGGATTTTATATGAAACAATATTTTGTTATAATATTACATATGCATTCAATATACCATCTAAACAATTAAAGTATTATTCTAATTTTTTTAAGCGATGTAGCTTTGGCATATTCATTCTAATTTTATTTTTCATTACTTTTATTAATATCTTTTCCCTTGCACTTTCTTGTTTTATAGGCTTTCCCTTGCTAATCATGGATTTAAATTTATCGTTCACATCGCTCCCTAAATACCTTGATTTTTGGGGATTTAATTCATCAAAATGGACATTTGTTTCTTTTTGAACCCTTTCTTTATCTAGGATAACCAAGTTTGTTATACTTAATCTTGATTAGTGTTTATTTTGGTTCATTTAATTATAAGTGTTTTTTAAAATATTTTCTATAGCTTTGTTATATGAAATATCAACATATTAACTATTGAAGGGATAAGCTTTGAGCTTGATATAGTTTTTGTATGCTTGCTTAGGCTACAAATTTTGAAACATCCATTGCACAATTTGTTTGCGTTTATTGTCACACTTGGGTAGGAAGGCTGTTTAATTTGGCTACTCACAATATGGTAATGTTAACTTTAACCTAGTTATATAGTTTTTAAGGCTAGGGATTTGTAGGCTTTGTACTATCATAAAAATATTAAGATAATTACAAAGGAGATATGAAAAGAAACTGATTTTTTTTTATTTGAAATTTAAATCCAATAATATTACCATTAAGCTACAACTACTTGAATGTGTAGTCTTAACAAAAAACTGAAGTAAAATATAATAATTTAATATCTATCTCAAATGAAATTATCGAGGTTGCTTTGTGATAAAATCACCTCAATTGACTTAATTGGATCCAAAAAACATAAAGTGTATTGGTTGAGTTTGCAAAACAAACTAATAGGTGAAACCACCTTATGAAGAATAAATGACAATGATTTGGGCAAAAATATGAAGAATAAAATGACACCAATAACATGTTATAATATCAAAAGCTATACAATAATTGTTCTTGTAATATAAATATGATTTTTGCATATGATATTTAGGAATATTATAAGTAGCATTATGTGTCATATCACTAGTTATATCATCTACAATATATGATCCAAGTAATATGCAGTATCCATGTAAATTACTTGATGATACATTGCATTTGATTATAAAATCATAAAAAGCAAAACTAGAAATGAAAAACAGTATCATATGAAAGAGCTCATATACAATAGAAATCAAAATATGCAATGATCATCATACGTCATGCATTCAACTAGATTTACATATTATATCAATCATCATTCTCTCTCTCGTACCATGATATCATTGATATAATAATATAATAATCATATAGTATATGATCAATATATTATAAGGTTGTTATCAAACCAAATCAATAGAGTTATCACATTGTATGCCTATCAGCCAAGTTAGTTGCTCACAACACATCTCTAATACCTCATCCCATCACCAAAATAATGCAATATTTGCTTAACAAGTTGTCATCAAGCATATCTTATTCGTCTATATATAGTGATACACATAAGTGTATCAATATCAACATGATTGTTATCAATTATATAATAATAAATATGAACTACTAATGATCCAAAAGGGAGATATAGATAATACCTAAAATAAAAACTAAATTAATAACTAGAGATCAAAATTTATATTGATGGAGCTATGCCGTCATAACTAATTAATGTTGCTTGTAAGAAATTAGACTCTAAATTGCTCAAATCAATCAAGAAGTTTATTTATACATACCTCACAAGTTCAACTAGCATTGATAAATCAATATTCAACTGTTTATGATCTCAATGGATCACACATATGAAATACAACACCTATACAACAATGAGAATGCATCCAAATATCATATGAAACAAGGATAATGCAATTAAAACTGTATATTTAATTGTGTTTTCTACATTATGCTAAAAAAATGTCTAAAGTCTCTAATAAAGGAAACTTATTTAGTATATGCAATAAATAATTTATAAGATAACACAAACTAAATACTTGTTCAATATACTAAACAAAACACTTTAATCAATTTTACTTGAAACAATTTCTGCTATCAATATATTGCCTATTAGAAATATGTAACAATAACATAAAAATAATGCCTATTAAATGAACCAAACTTCTAAAAAAATAAGCTAAATTATACAACCAACATGCTCAAGAATGATGTCTATAGGAATGAAGGAATACGACAATTATTATAAAATACTATTAATCATAAAGTAATATAAAAGTCGAAATAATCTTATAACAAATACCAAAAGAGAGCATCATAATAGCGAATGTAATGCTCACTGTCTAGTAGGAAAAGTTATCAATCTCAATATATGTAGCTCAGGTATGAACTTCTCTAGGATTCACTGAACTTTTGCTCTATAATTAGCTTGAGCATCTTTACATAAAGTTTCAGACATTATTGAGCTTAAGATATCAATCAACTATTTGATCTTGAGTTAGTTTTTAGGCCTTTTTGGCTGTCATAGTTTGGCAATTATATTAAGTTTTAATTAGGCATAACCATACAACACCAAGCCTAATGGATTCATTTATTCTAGTATCTTATTAAAGCCTTTGAAAAGGTTATGCAGTAATGCTTGTTCATACTCTGAACTAAAAATAACAATATTTCAAAAAACTTAGTAGTGTTAGATGATATATAATAGTTGGTGAAGTGGTGTGAGTCTTGTTTTGTGTATGTGGCTATAATCAAGAACCAACCATCTTGCCCCCAAGAGAAACCAATCTGACTAGGTTGTGTTGGTTTTGACTCTTTGGGACAACCCAAATAAATTCAATAGATTGTTCGAGTTTGGTGAAACTGTGAAATGTGATTTGCTGCATAAGGTGAAGGGGGTTTATGAACTATACAAATGGTGGTTGGGTTTATTTAAAACTGCAATACCATAAGTAAACATTGAGTAGCTGCCTTTGTTTTTTTACCTGCTGAAATGCATAAATAGACAGTTTTGTTGCAAATTTAAATACTTCCATCAGTTGTGGTTATTAAAATTTTCAAGAGGTTAAACTATCCACCATTTCAAACATGGTAAATCAGTTGCTAAGAGAAACTTATCCCAACATTGTGAAAGTTCTATGAAATTTCTAAAACAAAAATTAGATTCAAGACGATTCTCAAATCAATTGACAAAGGATTATAATAAAAGAACATTGAAGGCCCCTTTTCTTTCAAGAGAAAATCTAAATTTCAAAATGTTAAATATTTTTCTAATTGTGCACCAAGTTAAACTGCAATGTATATGCAATTTTGAAATTATGTAGCTAGTTGTATTTGCATTGTTGAAATTTTACTTCTACTCAAAATTGTTGATTTCAATTATTTCTTATATAATTCTACTATACCGTAATTTTTTGAATGACTTAATTATCGTCAACCTTTAATGGAAATTAGAAATCTCTATATTTTTTATGTTGCTCATGCTTTTTCATGATTCTAGGACATCTTCTAGATTAAGATTTTGAAGTATTACTTGACCATTTTAGATAACATGAACTATCCAGAATATTATAAAAATGTAAATTATTTAATTTGACAGCAATAAAATCTTTAATCATGTTTTTCTTTTATTCCTACCGCTACAGAAATATACAATTCTTTGGCTTGGAATCCCAACAAAAATTGTTCAATTCATATGTTATAATTGTGGGACTTGGAGGTGTTGGCAGTCATGCTGCTTCTATGCTTTTGAGATCTGGGGTTGGTCGGCTTCTCCTTGTGGATTTTGATCAGGTACTATTCTTGGAAATTTACCTTTCAGCTCTTTGGGTTGATTGTTTGTTCACCACTTTTCAGCTATGGGGAATTGATAAATGACTTTTTACTGTCCCCTAAATTTTGTTTTGGTTTTGTGTTACTATAACGCAAATTGAAGAGAATGCTTGAATTCAACAAAAAATTGTTTATAACTTCCAAATGAGGAAAGTATAAAGCAAGAAATTCAGTAAATTTATAGATTTTTGATGAATAAGGATGGTAAAATCATTCTTATCGTAGAAGAGCATTTTTGGTGCTTAGTACATACATGCATACATGTTCACCTTTCATTTCTTTAGGTATGAGAGCTATGTTGCACATATTGACTATAAGTACCTTGAGCTATGTTGCTCATATTGACTATAAGTACCTTGATGTTCTTTTGTGCTGTATAATCATTGAAATGATGAAGATTTGTTTTGAGGTTCTAATGGTTAATTTATAGAAGAGTTTGTGGAGGGTATATTAAACAAACTTTATATTTGTTACTTGAAATTTATTACACTTTTTCTAGTTTTTTTTTAACTATTTCTTTAAATCCTATTTTCTAACTCCCAACTGTAGATTGTTATGACAAATTTGATCCACTAATGGTTTTGATCTCAACCTGTTTTCTCTGATTTATAGAGGATAGGCCTCGGCTTTAGCCATCTGTAGGCTTGACAGTTTCCTTTTTTTAGTTTTTTTCTTAGAGAATGATGAGGTTTCTGTCTTCTATATTTCTAAAACTAATATATTACAAAATAGAAAAAAGCTAAATAAAAGAAAACCAAAATACCAAAACACGTGTCACCTAAAAGTTCATTAGAACCAATTTGTCTTTAAAAGTGAGAATTGAACTAAATTAGGTTGGGGAAGATGCAAAGCAAGGCTTGGACCAAATTAGCACCAAACTTGTATGAGTTGAAGAATCTTGAATCATGACCCGTTAATGGAAGATCATAGAGACAATGATTTTGATATTTGTCTGCGTGATCTTCCAAAGGGTAGATTGCTCTCGGAAGAGTCTTGCATAATACAGTTTTGTTTTTCATATATTCCTTCATTGATTTGATTGAATGCCTTTCAGATTGATTTAAATAAGTGATTTGTATGGGTTGTTGAAGAATCACGATCCATTAATGGAAGATCATAGTGTCATTAATTTTTATTTTTGTCATAATCTCCCGAAGGGTAGATTGCACTCATAAGAGTTTTGCATTCTTTACAAACCTGGTAAAAAATGCACATAATGCAAATTTGTTTTTCTCATATTCCTTTCTTGATTTGACTGGATGCATCATAGATTGCTTTTGCTATGTCATTTTTGTTCAGGATTGGAAAGCAAATTCTTCCGTCTACTTGTTCCATATATCCTTTCAAAGGAAAAAGTTTTTTTTGATGGTTGGTTGCTTTCCACAAAAATGAGTTATTAACGCTATCATCCTGGTTTAGTGGCTATTCTTTTTTTTTTTTTTATCTAAACAAATTTTTGCACAGGCCCTCCTCAACATTTGCTAGGAGGCATTTAATATGAATTGCTGTCTTCTGCGTAATTATTTGTTCTTTTTGAGAGTGATGACTTTTCAAAAGTGCATATCCTGTGAAGCTTTTAGCGTCTAAAAAGCATAACATGATTGAATGGAAAGGTATCACTCTCGTCACTAAATAGACATGCTGTCGGCACTAGAGCTGATGTTGGGACGCCAAAAGCTATATGCCTGCAAAAGCATTTTTCAAAGATATTTCCAGAATGTCAAATACTGGCAAAAGTTCAGTTGTATGATGCATCATCAGATGAAGAAATTCTTTCTGGGCAACCTGACTTTGTTTTGGACTGCATAGATAACATTGATACGAAGGTAAGTTTGCAGGTCTTTGTTCCAGTTTGCAGCTATAAATTGTCATGACTTGATTCAAAACTTATGATTCCTGTTCTCCAATGCTAAATTTTTTGCGCTTTGGATTTGTCATATGACATAAAATTTGATTTTTTTAATGGTAGACACTTGTTGTATGTTTCTATGAAGGACTATGTTATGGATCTTGTTATTGAAACTTGTTTGGAGAATTACTTATATGTTCGAGGAACTACTTGTGTGTGGAATTTTGTACCCATAAAATTAGGCCTGGGCTATGCCCACTCCTCCTTCAAGAGGGAGAGAGAGAGAGAGAGAGAGGGAGGGATCTTAAAGATTTAGATAGGATGAGTTTCTTAATTCAGTATTCAGGAAGGGTTATATTTCGTACCCTTTTTTTTCTTTTCAAGAAACCATTAATGAGCTTTTTTGATGTGGATCTGATTCTCCATTTATTATCATAACAATTTATTTATTATCTTTGGTGTAATTGAAACATTTGTTGTGATAATTTGAGAATGTTTTAGGAGTTTGCATAATATTTTTATTTGACATTAGTTTTAAAGAACTCTATTGCAGCTTTCTCAGAAATGTTAGTTGGGCCACTTTAGGTCTGTGATTTTATCTTTTAGTGAACCTTGTGCATATTGGATTAAGTGTGGGGGTATTATTAAAGTTGTAGAATGATTCAATTTTTCATCTTTCAATCACTTAAATGCTCCTTTACAGTTCTCACGGACTTCTTAGTTCCATTATTAATGCATTATTTTAATTGTTATGATAGAACCTCCCCTTTTTGTATCCTTTTTGTCTTCGACTTGTGAGAGAAGAATGGGATTAAACAGAACAAATGGAGATTACTTTCATCTGGTGAAATGTGTTATCTATGTTTGCTGACTTAAAGAATGACGAAGTTGTTGATGGTAAGCTTTGGAAGAGAGATATCTTTTATGCCCTTTAGAAGTCCCGTGGTATTTTATAACAATGAACTCATCGACAAAATTAAAAGAAAATTTACATCAATTTTAAAAAATAAGTGGAGTGAATTAGCTGATTTTATATTGTCTTAGAATAGAAATGGTAGTGTCATTTCATGATTCTTTTGTAAACTGTGTGACCATGTGGCTCATTGTTATTGATTTTTTATTTCACCTAGGATGAGGTTTTGCACCTTCTGAATGATTTTTGTATGATCCTCGAAGGAGATTATAACCTTGTCACATAATTTTTTGACATGATATATGTGGATTATTGCCAATCTTCTAAAAAAAGCGAATCATTTCATGATTCTGCTGTTCTTGCATCTTACCTAACTACATATATAGAAACAACAAGTGCGTCCTTAGAAATGATTTTAAATTCAGAGAAGTCATGCCTTGGCCTTCCCAAATTGAGACAAGGTTTGGCTATTCGTTTATTATTATAGTTTGCTGATAGAATTAGTAACATAAAACTTTGTGTTGAACTAAAATTTCTGCTATTTTCTTTGAAGTTGAACTGGCTGTGTTGTGTAATAGGTTGCACTTCTTGCTTCGTGTGTGCAAAGAGGATTGAAAGTTCTTTCGGCAATGGGAGCTGGTGCTAGAGCTGATCCCACAAGGATTCGTATTGCAGATCTAAGAGAATCAAGCGCTGATCCTCTTTCTAGAGCTGTAATAATCTGCCATTGTGCCACTACTAAGCTTTCTGCTGGACTTTTTGATGCATAAAGCTTTAATATGGTTCAGCTACAGCACACCTTCATGTTGAAGTTGCCTAAGCTGATAGTAGTTTGCATGTCTCATATTAATTGTTCCTTCCTTGTGATCTTTCCTTCTGCAATCTTTTATTTTCATGGAACACTGTTTCATTTACCAAATTAGATCTATTTCTTTTGTCAGTTCGGCTGACATTGTCTCATTGACTTAGCCATGAATTGTAAGTTATGTTTGAGAGAGATCTTTTCACTTGTAATAGTTCTGTGAAAATTACCTGCTTTTAACAAGGATTTAATGCGTATGCTACTTGTTCTCTAGCATCCACTTCTTTATTCAGAAAAGCTTGGTTTTAACTATAAGTTATGCTAAAAAAATATTAGCTCTACACTGATAAGGACATTTCCTGCATCATAGGCCTATCATTTAAAAAGAACATGTTTGCCTGAATTCAATAAAGTCTACTCATACTGAAATTGTATTGTATTTGAAATACAATTTTGCAATCCACATGGTATTCCATTCTGGATGATAATACATTCAATTTTTGGTCTGTTTATTCACATTTTTCCCATGTAGTCATCACAACTTGTGAGTTATGGAAATCCTTTTTCGAATTATTTTGCAAAGCATGCTTCTGTTATTCCTAGCAAAATTATTCCTGAACTCGATTCAATGTATGATTGCTCTCTTGAACTCCTCCAAATACAGTCATTATTCTTCTCAAAAAAATGGTCATTATTACTATAAAAAATAGTCATTGCTATATTTCTTAGGGTTTTCAATTATGCCATGCTGCATTTTGGATTATTAAGATTTTTTTTCCTGATGGAGTGCTTTGGTCATTATTGCTGAAGTTTTTCTCATAGCAACTATTCTTATCTTCTGATTGCTTGAACTCTATCTGCATGTAAACATAAATTTGATCTACAAACCCTAGGCTTTAGCACTTCAACTTGGCCCAGTTAAGTTGGCTATTCCATTTCTAAATAGGCCAACTTCACGGGACAATGGGTTGCTAGAATCTAAACAAAATACAAGATAGAAAAACCCATGGCAGCGATATATGAAATAGAAGAGGTTCAGTTTCGGAGCCGAGAGGGCAAATCTGAACAAAAGGAAAAGGGAATACTCTTAAAAGTTCATGTGTATGCAATTAAGACAATATTCCAAAACAGTTGTTGTAAAAACAAGCCGTTTAGCAAAGAGAGCTCACTTTCAGCTATGCTTACTACATGTCAAAATAAACTCAATTGATATATGAGTGCAATAATTTACGGAATGATGTTGAAATCTTAGTAGTAACCAACCAAATGATAGTAGTCAACTTGCATAGTGTTGCTTTGTCATGTTGGATCTATCTCAATAGCCACACTCCACCCTCCTCTCTCTCAAATTGGCACACATCAAGGAAGCCACAAAATTTTCCTGCATTATAAAACGTTAACTTTATAGTGAACATGTACCATATAGAAGTTATATACCAGTTGGTTGATTTTGCACCTATCTGATCTTTATTTTGTCACTTTGATATTTGTTAAACGTGAAGATCATGTGCTACATTTTATGTTTAAACTATTATAGGTAAGATACCGCTTGCGCAAGGATTTTGGAATTGAAGGTGGAATTCCTGTAGTTTTCTCCTTGGAGAAACCCAAGGTTAAGCTTCTACCATTCAAAGGTTCATCTGGTGATGAAGAAAACCCATCAGATTATCAGGTTAGGATATTAGATATTATATTCTATTTGGTTTGGTTCTCACATCTTCTATTTTAGTAACAACTTTCTTGTGGAAGAGCAACTAAGAAGATCATAATAAGCCCGCCACTTATCTGATAAATGGAGCCAAAATAAAAAATCTCTATTCTGAGATTCATTTTATTTGCTAATCAGTTTAAATAATCAGTTTGTTGCAGATATATCACTTAGTTTTGTGAAATGTTTGTAGACGTCCGGGTTAAAAGATAACCAAATAGATCTCTATAGTTTTGTAAATATCTCGACTGTGTCTTTAACTAATTTTTTTGTTCTTAACTATTATTTCTTTTGGGGAGTTAATTGTATAGTTATCTAAACTGTAGAGACCTATGTGACCATTTTTGAAGGCGAGTTTTTGAAAAAAGGATTGTGAATTTAGTTGTAGCATTTATGAAACTTAAAGGATCTACTATTTTTGAAACCCATGAGATGTTCTTGCGAACTTTGTAAACATGAAGGACCTATGTAAAATTAATCCCAAAAAATAAAGAGAATTAGAAATTTTTTGCTTATTTTTTTTAATCATGTAAGCAGCTGGCTAATTGAAGTATGAATGCTTATTCTTGATGATGAACTCTGCTTGTCAGATTGTGCCAGGTTTTAGGGTACGCATTATTCCTGTTATGGGAACCATCCCTGCTATTTTTGGCCAAGTGATGGCATCTCATGTAATCACTCAACTTGCTGGGCTGCATGTTCAGACTGAACCAGTGGTGAATTTGGACATAGATCACTATAGGATTCTACATCAACGCCTTATTGAGCATGAAGAATTGCTATACGGTTCAGCTCAGCATGTTCTGGTATGGAACTATGATTTGCTTACGCATTTTCAGCATCTTTTTCATATTTATAAGCAGGACTATCATCCACTGTTGATGCCAAAAATGGTTGAAAACCAGGGATTGTATTCTAATGCTAATATGAAAATAATAGGGGAGCAAAAATAGCAAAAATAGAATACCAATATAGATTAAAAAAGAGAAGTAAAAGAAATAAAGTTTATGACAATGACAATAGTGAACTCCAATATACTTGGAAAGATGTTAAGAATGGTTCTTTCTCTTGCATCGTTCCCCTTTAGGAAGTAAGAATAAAAATATGATTGAGTATAAATAATAAGGATAATAGGGCTTTATTGTTATTATAGTAAGATTAAATATGAAAAAAAAAGCCTAGAAACACCCACACAATAAGTCTCTTGCTTCAATATTTATTTTGATGAGCATAATAAATTACGATAGATGAAATTTATATATCAATCAATTGTAAGAAAAATTAATAGTTGGCAAAATGACATTCTTATTGTTTTAAAGTAAACTCAAGTGATCTAAATAATAAATTTAAATAAAACTCAAATGAATAAATATATCTAAATAAATTTATTTGAATTATTGTAAACGATAGTTTTTTCTCTTCAATTTAAGTTGTGTTGATTAAATATTCTTTATTAATTCTCTTTTATGGACCTCTTTATGAGAAGTTCTTGTCCTAAGCCCGTGACAGCAGATTTTTTTTGAGTTAGAACAATGGAAGTGAAAGCGTGATAATGGTAAAGAACTAAGCAAGAAAAAATAAGAAGAGGGTTTTTGCTACAAGAAGATTGAATTTTTCCAAGAAGTTTCTCTTCAAGGGGTTTTGAATTAAAAAATTTCTGAATTCACAGAGTTTTGAATTTCAGAGTTCTAAATTTTTTAGTTCTGAATTTTATTGTTCTAAATTATTTCATTCATCATCTTTACTTTTTCATACAAAAGTTTGGATCTAATATTTTATTATAAAATATATAATATTTTATTTTCTTCAGGAAATGTGTGAATTTTAATCAAAAAAGAAATTTTGCAAACTTTGTGCCCCAAGTGGTCCAGGTGCATGCATGCAAGCACCGCCCGCTCATGCGAGGCATTGTTCAGACTTGTGGACACTATTCCCGCATAGGGAGAGGTCTGTGCTCGCATGTTCACTGTGGCAGTGTGCTAGGTGTCCGACACATTTGCACATGAAACACATGTCTAAATGGTTGAAAGGGTGCAGATCTTCAGGTCTTTCGGAGTGGAGGAAGTGGTGCATGCAATGGTGCATGTCAATAATGAGGGATGAAGTGACAAGGTGGCAACATGCAGTATTGGACGTTGTGGATTGGAAGCTAGCTAATGTGCACAAATTAGATGATTGTGCTATATTGAACACTGTTAACAACTTCAAGACTCCTTTTATCGTTTGTCGTGTCTAGAATATCAACAAAACTATTCTTTTGCTTATTTAATGTTGTTGTGAGGGCAATTGAATCAATTCTATCATTAATTGAAAAGGAGCTTCTTAAGATGTAAAAATATAGCACTAATGCAATGAATATAAAGAAGTTGCAAGATAAAACTAGTACAATATTAGATCCTCTTTAAGTGTACATGTTGTAGGTATTCTATGAAATTCATTACCAGGGGAATGACAGTCCATCACAAGGAAGATCTCATGGGTGGTTATCACAAATTTTCATTGAGTTGTACAGATTGAGTTAACTTTAAAATGAGCAATTCATATGAGTTAGGTTATGAAGTTAAGGTGAACCTTCTTGGTAAAAATAAGCAATAAAAAATAGTGAAAATGAAAGTTACATATAAAATAATCCTAATAAATAATAACAAAATAGCAAAATAAAATCTAGTAAATCATCCAAATGAATTTAAATTTAAATCCAAATAAAATTTAATGCTAACTATCATCAACAATATTTCTTGAATCGATTTGGGTGAAAAAAGTCACATCTATATTATTTCAAAGTGATAATTAATCAATTCTAGTTTCCTTGGATGATGAATAGATGGATACTACTAACGCCTCTTTTATAGTTATCTCATCCACATTATTCATTGAGAAGAGCTTGCTCTTTGGGCAAATGAATAAGCCTTAGAATATTTGAGCCTAGAATTCTATGGGTTAGTATGACAGCTTCAAGATCTTGGAGTGCAGGCTTCTTATTAAGCATCTTAAATGCAACAATCTTTCCTTGTTTTAGGCAAAATATTTTTAGTCAGCGAGCTCATGGACCATGGCCACATGTACCATTTTTTCTCAAATGAATATAAAATGTCATATTTTTTGACTATCACCCATTGCATATTTTTTTTATATGATACAAGGTTCATCTGTTTTCTACATTCACCAGCTTAAATCATGCACTATTTTGTGAACTTTGCAATGTGTGACAAGTTTCTCATTTATCACTTTCACAACTACACTTCTGAAATTGCATTGTGGAATGAAATTAGGGGCCTAACAAAGAAAAGGAGATTTTAATTTCATCATAAACTAAGAGGAGTTCTTAGAAAGTGGCATAAGATTAGATCTTATTGGATTGTTGACTTTCTTAAAACAAAAATTGTTGAATTTGTTGACCTTTAGATTGTGTCTCTTGCAAATACTTAAAACTACTCTATCTAGACCAAAAGAGACTATATGGGTAGGGACATGTTAGATTAAAAATACTAAATTTTTCTAAGGCTAATCAACGAACTAAGTGCACTGGCTTTGATAGGGTGAAGATAATGTTAAGCTTTTTTTTATTGTATAATGTAAAATAAGACCTATAACTCAAATTATGTGGTGCGGTTAGGGATCAAATCTCATGTTAATGTGATTTTGGATTATTACTCGAGCAATTGTAATAGCTAATAGGTTGCACACTAATATGATTTTTTGGACCCTGATTGATCATGCTTTCTCCCTAGAGAATGCCAGTACCTTGATTAGAGACATCGATTTCAAGGAGATTTACTAGATTGTCAAAGGCTCATGTAGGAATAAAACCCCAACTCGAATTTTTGGGTTGTAGGTAAACGAGCTTAAAAGTTCTATTATCTTCTCTAGTGGGATACTTGATAAGAGGACTCTTTCTTATTGTCTAGATTTCCTCAATGGGGTACCTTTTATTTAATTATCATGATCTCCTGTTATCCTCTGAAGGGATCAAAGCTAGTGAATGCTCATTCTTGGTACACAAAATTCAATTAGAACTTGGTGGTTGGACAATGCAATTCCTCAGTAGCCAAGCTTTTGTTATTCAAGATTACATCTCTGGTATGTTTCACTTTTGGTGCCAAGCCTTCTCTATCCGATGATGGCTCTATGTAAAATTAATAGAATTTGTTCTCATTTTGTCATGCACAATTCCAATGATATGAAGTGGACAATGATCACTTGACAAGATATATGTGTCCCTAAGTACTTGGGGTTCGGGGGCTGTTGAAGTGCTATAAATCAATCATGCTTATAGTTTGATGTTTACATGGAGGAAACTTTACTCAGAGAGCTTATTCTCTTGTTGGATGCATTATGAATACCTTGTTTACCAGGATTCTTTAGAAACTTTGGCTTTGCCTATTAGGGGGCTATTATGGTTATAGAAAGCATGCAAAAGCAAGTATGTGAATTTCTTGTGGCGGAGAGGTCTCTTAGGGATGATTTTGGCAAAATTGTTATGTAACATGATCTACTAATCTTTTTATCATCACGCCATTTCAATGGAGTTTGTGGTCTTTATTTAGTTTAGGAAATGAAGATGAGATTCAATGCCTATATGTGGATTGTTTTTTAAGATAAGCTCAATTTGTTTAACATAATTGTGATGACATCCCTATGTACTCTCCTAAGTTCTTTTGTGGTCTTTTTGTTGTATCTTATGACGTATTCTTTGAGTGCTTATTCTGTGATGACATCTACAACAAGTTTCTTTTAGGCATTATAAATTTGCATTTTGGCCTTACCCTCATCCAAGTTATTCATTTTCTTTAGAATATGTGCACTACTGCTATGAAGAATAAGATCGTCTTGAGCTCTTAGGTCTACCAAATTTGGAGGGAAAGGAGCACTAGAATTTCCAATTGGTAGTCATCTTTCTTCATTGCAGAGTTTTATTTTTCGTATCAAGGTAGACAATTGCACATTTTTTTTCAAGTTCCATGTTTGCTTTTTCTTGGGTTATTTCGGGTTCTAATTAGCAGATTATTGGCTCTTGATCGAACGGTTTAATCTCTTGATCAAATTGTCCATTCGGCTTCTTATGGCCTTTTTAGGGGTCTTTGGACAGTGAATTCAGAGAGCTGTTTGACGTTGCTTCTAGTGTGCTATTCTATTTCAAATGTTCCATTGTCTATTGGATGGTCGACTGTCTCTTCTAGATGGTATGACAATAGCTTTGCTCTGTGGTGGCATAGATGCATCAGCTGTATGTGCCGTAGGCATCACCCTATTTGAATTGTCTAATTTTCTACTGGACAGTCCTATCTTTTTCTATGGATGGTCCGATGTTTCTATCACTTCTTGGCAACAAAGACATAAGTTGGGAGGTATGATTACCTTCCAAACCATCATATCCTTCTTGAAAACTTCCAATTCTTATTTATTAATTTCTAGATGGTATGATCATGTTTTGGGTAGTTTGATTTGTGCTGGTATGTGTTTTTTTGAGCTCTCTTATTCTTGGAATGTTGTAGGCATTACCATGTTTGGATGGTTTGATTTTCTATTAGATGATCTATCTTCTTCTTTAGGATGGTCCAATGTCTTTACCACTCCATCGCAACAACAACATGCTAGGAGGTATTATTTTTGGGCTTGTACCTATGTGGTTTCTTTCCATTGATGATGTTGTCAACTTTTTTATCTGGCCTCCTTGCCTATGCTCTGTAAATTCAAGTAACACAAGGGGTTTGGCCACGTCTTCCTCCAAAAAAAGGCATTTCCTAGATCTCTTTAATTTTATCTGCACTGGCAAAATTTGTTCTACATGAGTTTTGCTTAGCCAAGTGTTATGCTATATGGTGTAATCACCTTAAAATTAAGCTGCAAATTTGGGCCTGCACAACTCAATCGCTATTGCAACTAGACCAGTTCAATTGAGTTTTTAAACAATGTTATCAAAACATCCACAAAATCAATAAATTGGAATAGGAAATTGCACACCATTCAATTTGAAAGTGTCAACTAAATACATACCATGATAGTTTAGTAAATAATTATAAGTAATGAATCAAAGTGGTAATTGAAATTAAGAACTTGATCTTTTGTTAGAGTGATGGAAAGAGTTAATTGAAATTAAATTTAAAGAACTAGATGCTTTGTTAATACAAAAAGCAATTATTTGTTTGTAGTCTAAGTCTAATTGGCTAGCTTGTCTTGTGCATAGGTGTCCTAGAAGGGTTTTAGGCATGTATCTGGAGTGTCATGAGCTTTTCCAACCTTCTTCTATTAAATAAATGAATGGGACATGTAATTTGGACTGTTTGACATAGGTCCTAGTGTCCAAAGAGTGTCAGTATGTAACACACCATCGACATCTTTTGAGAAGTGCCCCTGGCTTCATAGGTGACAAATTCCCCTCTTGGTTTCATGGCTTAGCCAAATGATTACTTAAGTGTAAACAACTTGACTTTCATGGAAAAAATATTATAACAAATCAGTTGTTAATTGCCTTTGGGTACCTGTTTTTATTAGAATCAGAGAGACTTAGACAATGGAGTGAGCACACTTTTTATTTGAGATGGACTTGTTAAAATAGTGTACAATGGGAACAATATATTTATAGTTTCCATGCATAGTACGGAGAAATTATTCATATTGTGTTACAAGTGTAGAGATTCTCATTTGTAAATACTTTTTCATATGTTTCTAGGTAGGTTTAGAAGATGTAATGTACATTGTGAAAGAATTGTGGCATGGCAGAAGTGCTAGAGATCAATCAAGCAAAGATGTTGGCCGGAAAATGTGGCGTTCAGTAAATGATTTGATGCTTGTGAGGTAACTTGTTAATCCAGTGGAGTTCCTTTATATGTTTTAGTTCTTTGTGTCTATGGCTTTATTAATTTGTAATACATGCGATTTAAACTGCATTCATTGCAGAAGTTTTTTGGTTTCTCTAAGCAAATGACCACATTTTTTTGTTGTCCTGTTTGAAGTGTGGCCTTTAATGAAATTGTCAAATTTAAGAATCCATGCACTTTACCAAAACTTCTTCCATGAGATGCGAAGTGATCAAGTTTCAATGGTGGTTTCTTTGCTGTGCTTGTTGCATTTTCTTAATGGTCTTTAAGACTTCATTAATTAATCCTTTGCTGAAGGTATTGCTGGTGCCTCGATGAATGTAAATGTAAGTTCATTGATCTGTTTGGTAAAGGTAACCCATTGTCTTCAATTACAAATAGGTTTGGTGCAATAGCTAAAACTAAATTTCTTGGTTTTCTTTTCTTTCATCTATTTCATGGTGGTAAGTAAACTTTTGATTAATGTAGATGGGTAACATAATTATAGGAAGCATTATGTTAGCTAAGGAGTGTAATCTTTTCAATTTACTCTTAGTTTAAAATTTTAAAAAGTCAAATTGTTTATTTTTTCATTTATTAATTACAAAATACAAAAATTTATCTATTGCATTTTATTTTTTTTCTAAAATTGTGTTCTGCTTAAAATATTTGATCTCCTTGTAATTTACATCTATTTTATATGAGTTTTTTTTTCCTTCTTTCAGGTTCCATAGTTTTGTTATCATCACAAATTATGACTTATTTTTTTATCTGTAATTCTATAAAATGAAGTGGGGAGAAACTTTAAAGAAGTTAGAAATGTGAAAATGTATGGAAGAAACGCAACATCTTTTCTTGTCTGACTATAGAGGATTGAGTGGACTACGGCGAAGCTGAGTATTTTGGATCTCTCTTGTCGCAACAAGAGGACGCTCACTTGGCGAGAGCTCTACTGGAGAAAAAAAAACCAAACTTGCAGCTACTCTACAGGGGAGAATCGTGTAACACGGGGGTAGGAGGGGTTAGTATTAATGAGGATAAGGCATCAGATCATGTTAAATAATCAGGTAACCCAGTCTAGTGTTATGTAGTGTTTGAAACTCAGGTTAAGGGATAAGTTACTTAACCCCTTTAATGCAGTGCTGTTAAACGGCTGCTAAAATGTTATCAAATTGGTGTTGGAAGAAGTAAATGTATATTTATAAAAACTGAATGTGATATCTAGAATTTAGTCATTATATTGGGATTAATATGATGACCAAACTTTGAAATTGCAAGTGAGTAAACCAAAATTACATTAGTGTATCAAAAATCAATTGATTGTATGTCAAGATCTATCTTTATAGTTTTACAATTGTTGAGAAATCTAATAATAGAACTTTTGTAAAATAAAATTTTCTTATTTTTTCGTATTGAAAGAATATCATAGATTTTTAAAAGAAATATTGTAAAACATTTAAAAAAATAAAAGAATTAATTTTTCTTATATGGAAGTTATTAAAGAAATATGTAATTTAAAAATGTCATTATGTACTTGATATAGATTTTTAAAGGTTTGCACAATTTGACTCATTAAAGCTCCACTTTGAATGTTCATTTTTTGTTTTGGTTGTGGACATTTTAATAGATCAATATCAAGATAAAGTGTTATGATATAAGTTTTTTTTGGCTATTGTTATTATTTTGTTAATAGGACAAAAATAAATTATGACAATGACAGGGATATAGAATAATCACAGATTCTCATAGCCTTGTTTTGATTGATTTAAAATTGATTATATAGAATACATTGTTTCATTAGGGTAGGAGTATTAATGACATAGAAATGATAATTTATGGAAAAAAATATTAAAAGATGTATGGCTTCATTATTTTTTGTCGATTCGCTAAAATGACAAGAAAATTACAAAGGATGTTAATAACGAGATGCAAGTTGATTGGATGAAATATAGTTCTTTTGTTGCATCGTTGGATCAAAGCATTCCACTAATGATTAAAGGTAAATTCTGTAATTATCTAATTAGGTTAAAAATGTTATTTAATTTAGATTTGTAAATTACATATATGTAAAAAGAATGATTCTTACATATTTAAGGATGTTAAGATGAATTCTTTGTCGTACTAAAAAAAATTTATCAGAAGCCATTAAAGAAATATATAATTTAATAATGTCATTATGCATTTGAAGTAGAATTTTAAAGATTTTTTATGACAAGTTGACTCGTTAAGGATCCACTTTGAATGTTCTTTTTTTGCTTTAGTTGTGGACATTCTATTAGGTCAAATTCAAGATAAAATGTTGTGGTATATGTTTTTTAAAAATCGATGGTATATTATTAATAGGACTAAGAAATAAAATTGGCAATGATCAAGATATAGAGTAGTAACCTGGGAGTGTCATGGTCTTCTTTTGATTGATCTAAAACTGATCATATAGAATACATGTTTCATTAGGATAGGAGTACTAATGACAGAAATTATTATTTATGGAGAAACTATTGAAGGATGTATGGCATCATTATTTTTGGTTGATTCTCTAAAATGATTAGAAAATTAGTAAGGGTGTTAATAATAAATCTAAGTTAATTGGATGAAATAGAGTTTTTTTTATTGCATCATTGGATCAAAGCATATCAATAAAGATTAAAGGTAAACTTTGTAGATTTTTAATAAGATTAGAAATGCTATTTAATTTAGACTTGTGAAGTACTTACAAATAGTTGCCCATTTAAGGATATTATGATGAATTATTTGCCACACTAAAAAAATTTATAACAGGAAATGAGTGATTGAAGATGGCTTGCATTTGTACTGATTGGTGTAGAACTCAGGGAAAGTTACTTTATTGAGTGATTGAAGATGGCTTGCATTTGTACTGATTGGTGTAGAACTCAGGGAAAGTTACTTTAGATAGTTTGAACATGTTAAAATCATTTACATTCTATCAAGAAGAGTTATATTGTTGAGAGGTAGACCACATTAAGATATGATAAGGGATTATTAAAAATGATTGAGCATGTTAATCTATTTATTGAACTTGTTTGAGGATTCATGTAGCCCATCTCAACTTGTATGATTAAGGTTAACTGCTTGAGTTTTGTAATTGTCTGAAAATTGTGACAAATAGAAAAAGGATATTGTTGAGCATGTGAGTTTGATTTATGCTTGGATTAGTTTCTTACGTCGAATTAGAGTGGATGAGCTTGTTAGTTGGCATTTGAATACGTGCTTCTATTGAAATGACCTTTTTTTTTTGCTGGAAACATCGGAGTTTTATATCTCACTTCATTGAAAAATTATAGCTACAATCTTTGATTACACCAACCACCAAGCATCACTTCTTCCTATTTCTTCCATTACATAATAAATGTAAAGAAATTTTCCAACCATGAAATACCTACAAAACAAAGTTTACATACCTGTCTCTGCCAAAAACAGATGCAAGCAGCATTTCTGGAAACATTCTCTTTTTTCCCTTCTTGATATTTAATTTACTGTCCGTTATGCTTGCCATCAATTACATCAGTTTCCTCCTTGCAGGAACCAGCTCTTGACTTGATCTCCAAGATATTTTATTCTATTTTTAGGTTTGGATGTCTTAACTATGCCGATTGAAGGGATCAAATGTCATCACTGAAAGAACAACACTTTCCCAAGTTCTTATTAACTCCTTGTCATGAAGAAATTCCTCATAGCACCAATTAACTTTTATACATATGTCTTCTCTAATCTTAAGCCAAACAGCATCTAAAGAAGAACTCTTCTAAAAAAATAAGCCTATTGCTCTCCCTCCATGGACACCAACAGGCAGTAATTATGTCCCATGAGCAAACTCTATATGATTTAGATAATTTTTTCCTTAGAATACTGTGGATGAGCATAGTTAGATCCCTATCAAGACAAGACCAAAATCTATCGGCTGAAAGAACTTTAGAAAATACCTTAAAAGTAAATTCACAACTAAGAAAGAAATAGATGTTCATCATTTTCTTCAAGGTCACGAAAAGAACATTTCAAATTAGTTCCATAGCTTATACTTTTTCTTGTGCTTACCTAAAAAGTACTTGCCGTAGAGCAATCTGAAATTTAGGAGTTTCCCTGACTTTCTGAACAGATTGAGCCCAAGAGTATTCTATATTAAAACTCAATGGAGACCTTTCAGATTTTGAAGTAAAATCACCAGTTTCTATACCATCTTATGGCATCCTGTTCTGCTCTTTCAACTTTCCAAAGCTTACATCCAATGATAAGGATATGACTCGGGACTTCCTTCTAGCTACATTCGATCTAAACTTGTTTACATTGGCAAAGTTTGAGGAGACAACGGCCTCTTAAATAGATTCCATTTCTGAAATAGACATTACATTCATGAATCCCAAAATAGAAGCTAATTTGAGTTAGTCCCCACTTCCAAGACAGTTTTTTCAATAAAAAACGTCCTAATTTTAACAAAATCAGTCATCGGTGAAGAAGAATGTGAAAGGAGACAAGCCAAAAACTATCTTAGAAAGATTTCCACGTTACGTGATTAACTTCCAACATTCTTTAAGTTACAATGCTGTATTCAACATAGACATCTTTATTAAATTCTGTCCACCATACTCATATGTTGGATAGCAATAGTATCCCATGAAATAAAAACTACTTCAAGCCTGTCAGTCCTAACAATAAATCTTAGGATTTACTCACAAAAAAATTATGTATCTTCTTAGGGATCGAAAAAGCTTCAACCCAAAATTTTGATTAAAACTCTATCAATTAAAAGTTTAAAATTGACCACTCTTAACTTTAATGGAGTGGATGACTCAAGAATTTGAAAAGCAATTGACTCCTACTAGTAGTAATCTTGTTAATAACATTAGGCTTGGCATATTTGTGGAGAAAATTTCACTTTTTTTAAAATTAATCTTCAAACAAGAGGTTTCATGGATGTTCTTTAAAGAATCATTTATACCTTCAACATTATCCATAGTCGCCTTCTTGAAAATAAGCAAGTCATCCACATATAGAAGGTGAGATATTGTATAAGGAGGCACATCACATGTATTCAAGTAGTTTTTACTAACAGAATTTTCACAGAACTTAGAAAAATGACTCTTTGCCAAAGCAAATAAGCATGGGGAAATAAGATCACATTCTTTCACACCTCAATTGCATAAGAAATATTCAACTAGTTCGCCATTTATTTGAGAAAAGAAAGCTGTGTTCTTCATGCATTGCTCAATCCAATTAGCAAATTTTGAGAGGAAATCATTTAAATCTTAACAAATGCAAAACAAATTACCTTGAAAAAACGTCAAATATTTTTTTGACATCTAACTTAATGAACATGGTATCGTTCATGGCTTTAGTGTTATAAATCCTGCTCGCCAGCACTCTAGTCATCCAAAAGTTATCTCTAATATATGTTCTAGGTTTAATTGCTGATTGATTCCATAAAATTATTTTGTGAATACCATTCTTCATCCTCATGGCTAACCTTTCTGAAATAAAACAACATGGACAAGTGCATAAAACAATAGACATGTAATCACATAATGAAGAGGGGTTTGAAATCTTTGAATGAAGTTATTGCAATTCTTGATCTATTGAAGTGAATTAAGTTTGAGTTCTTGCAATTCTCAATTGCAATCATTTCCACCTCAGTTGTACTACATTGTTGATTTTCATAGTCTATCACCCACCTGCTTCAAGATAAACAAGTGAAAGCAGAAATCTTTCATGTACTGTCATCAACTTAGCCTTCAAGAATTCTTTATCATCTCCTTCTTCATTAATCATCATGAACATTTTGCTACTCTTCCTGTTTTCTCCAGGTGGGATAGCGATAGACCAGCTACAGTATCAAATCTGATTCTTTTGAAATTCAAAGAGGTAATCTCTTACATCAATAACTTGCATTTACTACTTACAATGGGCACTGTTTCCTTCTCTGCATCATTTAATATTGTATATTTCTTTGATGTGAAACCTTCCCTTCTTCTTCCCTTATAGTGACCATGGTCTTAGTATTTTGCAATATTTCATGCAAGTCTTCCATGTTTTTCTTCTTCTCTGTAGGCGGATGCACATGAGAGTTCTACCATTGGAAGCATAAAGAAAGAGGAGCCAGAATTCTATGAGATGGTGACTGTGGTCCTCAAGAGAGCTGAAAAGGACTACATGCTGTAACAAAACAGGTTTGCTGCTTTGTAATATAGTTCAAATGTGTCATACATTCTTCTATGGCAATAGTTTTTGGGTGTTTCTGTTACCTTTTAAGACCTGCATTCTTCATTTTCTGTGAACAGAGAGCATCGATCATTTTTGGTAGAAGAAAACTAGAGCACGAGAGGATGAAGAAGGATGTGTTTTGTATTGCTATCAAATAACTCGATATCAGTCATTATGGAGTTTTTTTGAAAAAAAAAACATCTTTGTAAATCCTTTTAACGAAAGCATGTTTGTTATTCTATAAAACAATTCTGTCATGCAAAAAGCTGAATACGCAAACTGTTGTGTATTGTTATATGAAAAATAGATTTTTAAACAACATTAGTACACCAAAACAGGCTTAAATGCCTTGGTTTTCTTGGAGGTAACCAACACAAGATACTACTCAAAAGGGCCTTTTTTATGCTGTTCTTTAAGGATTATGTGTTTTAGGGGGAAATGTTAAAAAAACGAAATGAAGAGTTGACGTTTCTTAAGGTATGTTTGAATGAGTTTCATGAAAGTTTTTTCTATTGTTTTACTAGAATTTTAATCTGTAAACTATTTGTGAAAAATCATTTACTTGTTTATAGATGATTATGTTTCTATAAGCATTCTTAAAAGTAAATTTCTATCGATGTTTCTTTTTAGATTACAACTCTCAAGTCAAGAAGGTGCTTTTTTTTGTTAATTGCAATTGGTTTTTCATATAAATTTGGTGTTCTCATTACCATTTTGGTTTCTCTACTTGTTTTTGTTTTCTAAATCAAAAGGAGGCATAAGCCATACAAAAAATTCTCGTGTATGATCCTCATGGAGGGTCAAACATGAAATCTAACAAATCTAACAGCATAAGTTTAATGAGGGGCTTACGAAGGGACACCCCCTCTCCCAAACAAACTCAATACAACATGCAGCGCGTGTGACCCAGTCAGCAGACGCATTCCCCTCTCTATAGATGTGGGAAAATCTAAGTGCATCAAGGCACCTTGTGCGCTCGATAGCCTCAGCAAAATGGCCTGCCACAGGCGGGTGGGAGATGAGCTTGCGGACCTTCTACAGCGCCAGCATCGAATATGTCTGAATCTCCATGGCGTGATATTGGGAAAGGGTGTCCCTTGGCAGGTCAAAGGCCTCGAGCATTGCTTGAACCTCCATAGCTTCACTAGCCTGTGAGAAAACCCTCCTACCAACCATAAGGAGCGGCTTCCCCATGTAGTCCCTCACAACCAACCCAAGGCCAGCGGTATCCTCCCCAACAGCAGCGTCACAATTTACTTTTATCCATCCAGTGAGGGGGGGACCCAACTATGGGTTACAGGCAGTTCAGAGGAGTTGCAAGGGTTCCTGCTAGACATGGATGAGTAAAGGCTACAATGTCTTTATCAGGCACCCCACCTTACCAACTACAGTAATTTAAGGATGCTGCATAAGAAATAATCTCGAGTGAGGACAAACCATGCCTAGGTGGGGACCCGACGGTGAGACAATTCTAACCCTCGAACCAATCTGGTATATTTTTTAAAACATTTTAACCATATCCATACCATGGAGCTGAAATGAAAACATGTGTATATTAAACTGTATATATATATACAATAAACCACAAAACTGAAGTACCAAAATGAAACCAAATCCACTCCCACCATAAATCTATCCCCTCTCACATGTCAGGAGTATAGTCCTCTCCTGTACTATTATAATCCCCAGCTCTCGGTGTAGTGGATACATGACCTGTGATAAAGCACTAATGAGACATATATATCTTAGCAGATAAATCCATTATGTAACCAAGTAAAATAAATCTCCAGATATAAAAGACAAGCCGTGAAACATGATAAAACAAAATACATCTCATAAGCGGTGAAAAATAAACCATATGAATACCTTCTTATCAAATGTCATGCAGTATCAAAAGTAAACCAGATAAACATGTATACCAAATTTCCATTTCCATTATTTTATATGTTATATACTTACTGGGCCCGATTCCCTTCTGAATCATTATCCTCTGGATCCAATCATCATATCAAATGACCTTCAGCCGGCATCCATCCAGTCATAACACTAGGCAGATATCTGATCCGAAGACCGATACCCTGCGATCTCATCCGCTAGGCCTAGTGCCACCAGGCAGGTATAGTACTGATACCCTGCGATCACATCCGCTAGGCCTGGTGTCATCAATATATACGAAGGTCATGGTACACATACACACTAGGCAGATATCTGATCCGAAGATCGATACCCTGCGATCTCATCCGCTAGGCCTAGTGGTGAGGATAATGTCTCCAGGAATCCAATTTTCAATTTTTATTTTCCAACCATGTCACACATGTGATAAATATGCCAAAACCATATCAATATGTCCAACCAATTATATTTTATCTCATATTATGCTTTTTGTTTCAATTTCCTTTTTGTCATCTTTTATGCTTTCAGTTCAATCAGAGAATAACACCATAAAACATATATCAAGCCATGAGATAAAAATCATGTAAAGAAAAACTGTAATGCAGCCCGTAAGAAACCATGTATCGAAATATAAATAAATACTATTGTGCTATATCACAGGTTACGAATTTATCTACCTCAATTTGCTGTACCAACTGTCTTACTCACTTCTACTTCTTCTTGATGTCCTACAAGCCCGTAAAATACAAAAATAATTAATTTAAATATGCTTATTAGTCAAAACTGCTTTCTAAAAGCTTTCCCAAACACACCCCAAAATAATCCCAAAAATGGGCTTACGCGGCACTGAACCGCCCGCTGGACCGCGCACGCAGAAAAGCTTTCTAAAAGCCCTGCCAAACACTTCCCGAAATCCCCAAAAATCCCAATTTTTCTCTTGTTTCTCGCCGCGCCTGGACCGCGCCTCCGCTGAACCGGCCTGCGGTTCAGCTCCGCGGTTCAGCCGACTGAACCGCTCCTCTCTCCCTCTCTCTCTCCTCCGCCTCAACCCGAACCGGGCGCCTTCCGGTTCGGTTAACCCGAACCGGTTCAAACAGGATCATCCCTGTTTCTCACCCGTCGCTGCTTCCCTCTCTCCTCGCCGCCGCTCGCGTCCGGCGGCTTCTAGCCGCTTCCACGGTAAATTTCTCTTTTCCCCGAATCCCTCTCCGGAATTACCAAGCTCCTTTCGACTTCTTTCGCACTCCTCGACGACCAATTTGCCGGAAAAATATTCCGCATCTCGCGGCCGACAACTCCGGCCACTCCTTCGGCAACCCAATACGTCTCCGGCCGAAAATAAACATTCGGCCGGCCTCTCTTACTCTCCCCCCACTCAACAGAACCCCAATACAGCAAAATAAAACGAACCATCTTGCCTTGCCGCAGTTTTTCCGGCGAGCTTCCGAGCTTCCGTTAAATTTCCGGCAGCTTTTCGCAATCGCTAAAACTTTTCCAAACCGCTTCTGTATTTAAGGGGATTAATTCACCCGGACTGGACACGTATGTGTTGATTTCGCCTTGTACCGACACGTTCGTGATTTTTTTGCAGAACACCCCCTGAACTTTTCCAAATTACAAATCTACCTTCCTCCATCCGATTTTAAACTAAATCGGAAATCCTAAATTGCAGATATATCCCGGATCTGAAATCCTGAAATTACAAATATATCCAAAACTTTAAAAATTCATAATTAATTATCCAAAATTCCAAAAATTACAAACTTACCATCGTTGGACTCGTCTCAAAGAGCTCTTTCTATAAAAAAAATATAAAAAATACAAATAAAAGAAAACTAGGGCTGTTACAGTCTTACTGCTGTGATAACCTCGATCTTAATCTTGCGTAGCATAGTGCAGGAGTTTGACCATTGGATCGTTATGCCTCTTCGCATTCCTTCTTTCCCAAATGTAGTACATAGTAGTGGCCAAAGTAGCGGCATGCCTGGTGCCAACCCCACATCTTGTCACCAGCGAATGACAAGCTCCATGAGCCGGTGTAGAAAAGTTAGCCCGGCACCCGCACCCCGAGGCGGCCCCAGCGTTGCCATGGCCTCGCGCACCTGGCAATCAATCCAAAATTCCTGGGCATGCGAGTAGTCCCAGAAGACATTCTGCGTGGACTCCTCTGCCGCACAACCCCAAGAGCATCCGTTGCACTCGAGCAGTCCTCTCCGAGCCATCCAAGCCGCCGTAGGGAGGTGATACCCTACCACGTGCCACAGGAACATGCGCACCCTCGACAATACTTTAAGCTTCCATAATCCCCTCATCTGGTCCACATCCCGCCAGCTTCTTCGCCTGGTGACGTCGTCAACTCTGCATTTCAGGTGCAAATAAAATTCTCCCGTTGTCGGCCTTCTTCATCTCAGTATGGGCCTGAAGCAGCGTGTCCTGTTTAGACATCCGAGCCCTGGGAAGGTGCAACACCCTGTGTGGCAGTTGCTCGCCAACTCATGCACGTATATTGTCGATGTCCCAGACTCCAGCCGCAGTGATGCATTCAGCCATGCTCGCCGGCTACACAGTGTTCATATTGATGAAAGTAGGTCAGCTGCAAATAGGGAGGAAACCAATCCAATTGTCTTCCTTGAACCTCACCGTCTTCCCATTGCCGATTCTCCATACAAAGTTCGACATCGCGCTCGGCATTGCCTCCAGCACGTGCCTGCAAGCATGGGATACGTTCCGAGGAGTCTTCGAAGCGGTATGTGTCACATTATACTTCTGCCTCATAATATCCACCCAAAGGCTCACATCTTGGCTCAACAGGCGCCTGCAGTGCTTCATTTGCAACACGCGTTGCCAAACGCGGAGGTCCCGAAGCCCAAGTCCTCCCGCAGCCTTCGATAAAGTGACGCTGTCCTAGGACACAATGCATCATATGCGTGCTACTCGCCCCGCACCATAGGAAGCTTTTGATCATCATTTCAATCTCATCGATGACTCCCAATGGCACAACAAAATGGCACTGTATGTAGCTCGGGATGGCGTTGAGAATAGAGGAAGCCAAGACAGCTCTGTCAGCGAGCGACTGTGGATGAATCCGCCAATTGGCAACAGAGGCTTCAATCTTCTGAAGCAGGAAATTCAGTTCCTCTCTCTTCAGCTACTTTGCCGCGATAGGAACCCCCGAGGTATGTAAGCATCCGGCCCTGCTTCATATTAAGTTTCTTCACCACCATTCTCGCATTCTTCCTGCTAATACTTCTGCTGAAATAAACTCTGGATTTCGAGAAGTTCACCTGAAGCCCCGTTGCATTGTTGAAGGTCTTCATGATTCTGCACACCGCGCACGCGGCTTCGTGCGTGCCAGAAGCATAAAAGAGGACGTCGTCCGTGTAAAGCAAGTGCGAGATCAACGGCACATGCTGTCCTGATCTGAACCCGAAAAATTGTTTGGTCTCATTATCCCGCACCAGCACAGAGAGATACTCCGTCATGATGACATACAAGTAGGGCGAGAGCGGGCACCCTGCCGGAGCCCCCGCTGAGCCTCCACTCAAGGAAGACAAGAGCCGTTGATGAGTACACCAAATCTTGGAGAGGTGATGCAGGCTTCAATCCATTCGCACCAAAAAGGAGGGAAGCTCATGAGCTGTAGCATCCCGAGCAGGAAATCCCATTACACGTTGTCGTAAGCCTGCTTTATATCAATCTTAACAGCCATGAGGCCCGATTTTTTGGTACATGCTTGCATTCTGAAAGCCATCTCTCCTGCATGATGAAGACATTGTCCGAAATGCTTCGCCCAGGGATGAAAGCACCTTGTTTGCACCAGATGATACTTGGCATCATGGGCTTCAGTCTTTCCACCAATACGCGTGCCATCACCTTATATATGGTATTGCGGAGACTGATAGGCAGGAAATGCTTCAGCATGCACACACCCTGTCTCTTCGGGATTAGGACAATTAACGTGTCCTTCCACTCCTTTGGCATCCTCCTCTCCTCAAAGAAAGCAAGCTCCGTGCGAATGATGTCCCTGCGTGTAATCGCTCAGTATCCATGTAGAAATTCAGCAGTGATTCTGTTAATGCCCGAAGCTTTATTCCTTCTAATTCCACAAATATCTACAATTATCTCGTTCTCGGTGACCCTGCAACTCAACTTAGAGGCCATGTCGCCACAGACGCTGACAGACAGTACAAAATTCAATGGCAATGGTGCACGCCCCGCGTAGCGCCACTTTGCCTCAAAGAAGGCCAAAAGGACGTCCCTGAGAAACTTAGGCGTGTCTGCCACCTTGCCCTCTGCGTCCTTCAGCTGAGCGATATAGTTTTTCCGAGCACGTGTCGTCACAGCTGCATGGAAAAACCGAGTGTTGTGGTCCCATAACTGCGCCCAGTGCAGCTTCGCTCTCTGCCACCACCATCTCTTCTCGTGAGCACAACCATGGTGGAAGGCCATGATCATGTGGCCAAGGCACGTGTTCTCCTCCTCCACTAGCCCCTCCTGAGACTCCATCTGTAATTCGTTGATGCTTCTCTCCAGCTCCACATTATTGTTAGCAATGCTCCCCATCTCGGCTTTACTCCACTTCCGTAATGCAACCAGCGAGTGATGAAACTTGGTTGTTAGCTCCTCCATATGGTTGCCTATCGCGCGTTTGCACCACGCTTGGTGCACCACCCCAATTGACTACAGGAAATCCAGCCAAACGCTCTCGAACTGTATCCTTCCCTTGTTCTCTCGCGACTTCTTGCTCCCCAAATCGACTAGCAGAGGGCAATGGTTGGACCCAAGCCGGCCCAGGTGCGTGATAGAGCACTCGGGAAACACGTGCATCCCCACAGTGTTCATAAGCACCCGATCGAGTCTCTCAAGGATACGTGCGCCACCTTGCTTCCCGTTGCACCAGGTGAAGATATTGCCAGTGAAACCCATATCTACCAGCTGCAGCTCCTGCATGAAATCAGCGAGCTCCTACTTGTTTTTGTTTTGCTTTCATGTTTCTATCTAGGTTTATATTTCCAATTTGGGTTTAGATAATGAGTGATTTAATTATGATAATTAAGTCTGATAATTATATATCTTCGTAATATCTTGACGTTTAAAACGATGATGCGATTATGATTTGTTCATGATAAACAAAATAGTTGGGATACATGATTTTTGGTTAAAGCACATCATGGTGCTAGATAAATATAAATTATCTTATAGCATAATAATATAATGCTATAAAATTATAAAAAATAATATATAAAAGATAAGAAGCAATGTGTTAACTTTCCTTGTATTCATATATGAAATTATAACATATCACATATATCAACGTTATGTCATTTCATTTAACAAACATAACATTAGAATGAATTAGTCTTTTTTTTTTCATAACCAAAGCATGCCATCGTTTTATATAGTTAGATCATAATATAATAATAAATAACTAATTTTTTAGGCGCTGCTTTTGTTAAAAACTACACGTGACATTTTTGCAAAATATCCTAATTTTTTTACTATTATAAATTTATAATTATTTTCTCAAAATTTGCCTTTTCCACAAAATATCATACCTTTTTTTTTCTCCAAATTTTGATTTTGCCCAAAATTTGAAATGGTTAAAAATCCACTATCATATTTTTCTAAATTTCATTTTTATTGATAAAAAAATAATTTTTTTTCTTCATTTCAATAAATATCTTTTGAAGATTTTTCCTTTTAAAAAAATATTTCTCTCCATAACTTTAATGTCATTTTATAGGTTGAATAAATATATTAGTATCCTTTTTACTTCATTTAATTGCTAGTATTCTAAATGATATCTTATTCTAATGAAATAAAAAACTCATACTTGTCTCAATATTATTTTGAAAAGTCAACACATTTATTTTGATATATTTTTGGTTATTGTGTTATGCAAAATAAACATTCAAGTTTTATTCAACAAAAATTAAATTTACAATTCAAATTTTGTTTACTTAAACAAATAAAAATTAATATATTTGTTAAATTAAGATAATTTAGTTTAATCAAATCCTAGGACATCATAATACTATTGCTTTTATTTTAATTTACCTATGTATCTCTTTTTATGTCCTTTCTAATGAGAATGTTTCACCATGTTAATTGCTACTACACGAAAGAATTGTAACCTAATATTAAAGTAATTGATAAAAATAATATTTAAAATATTATAAAAAGTTATAAATAAATGTTAATAAAGTCTTTTTTTTTTATTTTTCGATATATATAAAATAGTTTAAATATTATTTTTAAAGAAAAACAGTTATATTTATATGTTATATAATCTTTTCTAATTGAAAAAAATACGTTAAAAATGATTAGTTAAATAAATTACTATATTTTAAAATATGATTAATCAAACACATCCACCATACTTTTCTTTTTATTCTCTATAAGTGTCCGCTTAAAGCACTAGTTATCTCGTAAATTACTATAGTTTTTCGACGAAGGGTCTTCGTGGTTGGAAAGTGAACGGCGGCGGCTCATTGTGCCGTGAGCTCTGCTGCGTTCGGGAGGGTTTTTACGCCATGTTTCTGTCAGTGGATCGACCGCTCGTCCTCGTCTCCATCCTACTTGCTATCGGTTCCTTCTTCTTTGCTGTTGGTGCGTCTATCTTCTCTTTCTTCCACTAAATCCTTGATTCTTTTCAGCGACTAACGATTCGGATGCGTCTCATCCTGTTCTATGTAAGAGATTTCACCTCGATTGGTTGCTTTGGCAACGTGTCTTCTCTTGTGGAATGGAGAGAATAGGAATCAAAAGAGGTCTTTCCGTGATTGTGGTGGCGCATCGCTTAGTTGGTGCTGTGGGTAGGATATGGTTAATGATGGTTTTTGTTGACTAGGGATGCGGTGGGTTAAGTGCATTAACCCCGTGTTGTTGTGGCTAAGCGAGTAATTACTCTTGTGTTTGGCATCCAACGTGTGTTTCCTGTAAATTCGTCAGAAGATGTGGTTGGTTACACAACCCGGGTATGTCAACTATGCTATTGTTAAGGTTATGGATCTGTAGAATACTGGTTGCGAAATATGGGATACTAGGTTACAACGATTGTTAGAAGGCGAAAGAATTGCCGTTTGGATATATCACTTAAATCATTAGTTGTTATTTCACTTTATACTTGTAGGATCACTATTATACAACTTTATTTTTAAAAATGCTATGAGTTAACCACATTTGTTCACTAGCTAAGTCTTGCTAAAACTGAATATTAAATGTACTATTTTATAATATATGCTTCATCCAAACTAACTGTTTTTGATGTGTTAATTTTAATTGATGCTTCAATTAAATAATTTATCTTTTGCATTGTTTCACCCTTTTAATACTTTTGATTAGGGATTCATTCTTTATACCATGGAATTTAATATCAAGATATATGAAACTATTTGTTATTCTCAAGATCTTGAAGTTTAGCTCTAGGTCACCATAGCTGAAATTTTCATGTTTTGTTCGACCTTAGCTATTTACTAAAATGCCCTTATTAAGTTTATAAATACATATAAGACGTTGCATAAAAATCATAAAAATTAATCTTTGAAGTTGTAATATCTCTCTCTATTTTTCTATTTTTGTCTAATTCTTGTTTCTAATAAAAACATGCAAGAAAATTTTCATTGCTATTATGAGTTGCATATTATCATTAAACTTAAGAAGATATGCCTAAAATAATCTTCTTAGGCAATTTGAACCATTATTTCTAAATCATCCAATCCTTATTCCTTGATTTTTTTTTGTTTGCTATTCACTAATGAGAAAGCTAATTGCATGAAAAGGATCATATTTTGGCATCTAAGCATTTCAATTGTCATGGTGGGCATTAACCTAAGGGAAATTGTTGAGGAAGAAGATTTTGACAATGTAAAATCACATATTCACTCTTGGAAAATCAACAATATTCATTCAAAATTGAAGCAAATGTCAAATTGTTGTTTTATTATAGTGAAGTTGATGCCTAGAACCTTGATACTTTTTTGGTTTATTTAGAGACATTTTCTTTGTATGGATACTCATGAATTGGTATGGCATCCTTTGCTCTATTGGATCCATTTGATCATATGCTCATTTGTGATCAAGATTAGTTAATTACTTGGAATCTATTCAAAAGGTTGATTCATGATGAATTATTTTTTATATGATTTCTTGAAAAGATGATGTGACATAGTCTTTAACATTGTAAAGAACAAACTATATACGAATATAAGAATGAAATTTGATGACATGAATTCTTTTGGGTGAAATGTTGACATTGAGACAAAATTTATATTATAGTTCTAACATTTGATAGCTACTGAGTTTGAATTCATTCGCCATTTAAACTATCTAGGAATTGAACAATTGAGATGGAAAACAAGTTTTGTGGATAATTCCTTGTCTAAGTTTAAAAAGAAGGCTCCAATGCTAAGACATGGTTGAAGAACAAAAGAAAATTATTTTTTTATTCACAACAACTTACATGGCTAATGTGGCTTCATCATTAAAATCTATTGTATTGTATAGAAGTTGTTTTTATTGTTGTCAAATTAAGGATAATGCATCATGGAATATTGTGGTGTAGGAGCATTTAGTCATTATTATTGGCTTATTATATATATATATATATCAGGTTATTAAGGAACCTTGACACTCTTTTGTTATTTTTAGTGTGTTTTTGTGACTTATGTTAAGTGTATGTATATTTAAATATACTATCAATATTATTTTGAATACTTTCTATAGATCTATTGTTCTAGAGCTTTAAGGTTAGCCAAACTTTGTGGTTTATTAGCTATAAATTGTTTTGTGGCTATCCAAAAATTTTTTATAGCTTTTTATGTTTTTTTTTAAATCATTGGAGTCAATCATTAGATGATATAGATAATGTTGTATTTTTTGGTATTGTCATTATTTTTATTGCATTTTTTACAATTATTTATACTTTTCATGTGTCAATGCAAAGAATTGATTATATTGGGTTTATTAGGCTTTAGATATGCATGATATTTGCATGATGTTCTAGGGTTATATGGAGGTTGTAGGCACAAAAGTGGCCTCTGTACCCTAGCCTAGACCACTTCTAGTGGTTCACATGGATTGTGTTGGGGTGTTATGATGTTTTAGATTTGGTTGGTTTTTCTTTGGGTTTTTAATATCTTATTATTCTTCTTCTTCATGCATGGCTATATAAGACCTATAAAAACTCAAATTTTTTAGTCTTTATGATGTGGTAATGAAACTTTGTTGTTGTGGTAGAATTTTATGCAGATCTTGGTTTGACTATGGTCTAAGAACGTAAAGATTTGTGTCATCTTTTCAACCTCAACGAAGTTGTTTTTCAACATTAAGGACATAGCCTGTTGATTTTATTTCTGTCATTACAGTGTTATGGGAGATTGAATTTTTGACTTTTTTCAATGATTTCATTGTGGTCTCAATCATTTTTTTGTCATACACTAATTCTCTTCTTGATTTCTTCCTTCTCATCTTACAAGTTTTTTCAAAAACATAGAAACAATATGTTTTTCTCTCTTTTGCCTTACAACATCTATTTGATATATAATTTGGCAATGTGAAAGTTTAGAAAGTTTTCCACAACATATGTCATATCCTTTGATCTGACCTTTTTTGTGAAAAAATCTTAATTGGCCCCAGGGTTTCCAAGTTGAAGCTATTGTTTGGTGAATTCTCTTTATCAAATTTTTATTATCTCTATGAAATTTTAATGGTTTGGTTTTCCTCTTGAATCATATTGTACAACTTTATATTCAAAATTTTTAGATATTTCTTGGGTTTTCTTGTATAACTAACCCCACAATCATGTTATTAAAATATTTCCAAATTTTGGTTTTTTGTCGAAATGGTGAGCTCGTGGTTCCTTTGCTTCCATCTTGTACTCTATAGTGGACTATTACTATAGGGCATATCCGTTCTTCCCTTGTCACATCACACTAGAAATTACATTCTAAGTTATTTCTAGAAAATTTTGACAAGAATGGAAAATGCAATGGTATGGTGGCTAGCATGGTAAGGCAAGCTTTTAAGCAAATACAAGATGCAAGTCCAAGTTTGTTTTCTTTGGTAAAGTTGAAGGAAAAGTCTTGAGACCAACTCAAAACAGAGAAACAAAAGGAGCTGTTCACAAAGTTTTAAGTGAAACAAGATGTCATTCTTGTCATTGTCATGCTTGAAGCTAGAAAATGTAGTCTTTGCTATTCTTATCCAATGATTTAATTTGGCTGTAGTTCCACATCCTTGACCAGACTTAATATTCGAAAAGATTCTAAAGCTCAAATCAAGAGACGATGTAAACTTTATTTTACCATATTTAAGAGTATAGTGTAAAGATTGTTTGTGAAGCTATACCACTCCACATTTGTTAACCACTATTGCGTTGTCCATTTTTTTTTGGGATTGTGATGCACTTTCGTAAAGCATAATAATTTTAGTTCATAAAGACAACATGAAATATTGTGTTTTACAAGATTCAAAGGAATAAACAACTTATTTAGTAGGTGTTGTTTTGGTCAAAAGTACTTGTTACTAGAGTTGTGCTCTACTATTGATGCGATTTGAAAAACTAGATGGTTGGCTCAGGCCAATATCAATTGATTAAGGTGGAAAACCGAAGAATGTTATTGATAAATTTTCGACCATATTTGAAGAAATAAGAAGAGAACCATCAAAATGTGTTGTGGAGCACTAGATAAATCTTGTATTAGACACCTTGATTTCTTATATTTGCATGTATTAACATTTAGCAGTGAAATTGAGGTGATTACTTGTTGTTGCTCAAGTGCTTGCCTAAAAAGTTTTATATCGAATACTTATTAATACATTGTTATATATCAAAAGAAAAATACAACATCGTGTTTGTTGCTTATGTCAAAAAGCTTGATAATGCCTATTAGAGTTATGTTTTACTACTGGTAAGAAATGAAAAATTAAATGGTTGAGTCAAACCCATGTCAAATGAATTAGGAGACTAACCAAAGAATCTTGTGGATAAATTTCTTCTTGTGTTTAAAGAGCCAAAAGTACTACCATTGTGATGTGTTTGGCACATTAGATAAATCTTGTATCAAATGCCTTGTTTCTTATCATTGCTAGGAATCAAATTTAGTAATTAAAAATCAGGAGATTATAGATGGAGTATTAGAAAATGGGGCTTCTAAGCTGAGTAGTTCACCATGTGACTGATGTATATGATACCAATGAAAGTTTGGCAATGGAGAATGTGCATCTACTATTTCGCTTGACCATGTATCATCTTTTGAGAATTGATGATTTGCTTGACTAATTTTAATAAATCGTGATCTTGTCAAGACGTGGCATGAAGTTGGGATATCACAAAGTGAGAATCCACTAGCACAAATCTTGGAAAGTAGCTTTCAAAACTCAATTAGGGTTTTACAAATGGCTTATCATATCATTTAGACTATGCAATGCATTGATTACGTTCATGCATCACATGAATTACATTTTAAGAACGTATTTTGAGGACTTTGTTGTTATATATCTCAAGAACATTCTCTTTTTAGTTGAGACGTAAAACATGTGAAGGTATTTACCGTAATACAATAGAATGAGCTTATGTGTAAATTTAAGAAGATAAAAAAGACTTGTTTATTTAGAGCTCTCATAAAAAATAGGACTCAGAGAAGTTAAGATTCATAAAATAATGTTCAAAGCCAATGAATGAGTTTGACATTAGAAAGTTAAGAGTCATACAAGATTGGCTCAAACCAATTGTCTACCTAACATTGAAAGTTTCATTGGAGTTTGCTAATATCTTCTCAAGTTCATAGAAGGCTTTTTTGAAATAGTCAAATTTTTTCATGCATTGACTCAAGCTTGTTAAAAATTTCAATGGACTACAAAACATTATGTTAGTTGAAGATGATCACGAGGAAAGCCAATGTCTTAATTTTGCTTAATTGCCAACATATTTGATATCTAGCTAGGTTTTTTTGGTTATGCTGGTGGGTTTGATTTAGTGGAGAAAGGAAGATCTCTTGTATATACCATTTTAAGCTTTTACAACATTCTTAGAGAAATTAGCTTATATAATGCAAAGAGCTTCTTACATTACATCAACTAATTAAACATTGTTGTCCTTATAAATTCTTTAAGGAGATTATGTTGAATGTTTGAGCACCAACTTATGCAATATCTATGCAATTTGTCTATGTTGTAGGAATCATGACATATGAAGTGAATGTCTTAGTTATTGTTCATCAAATATGAGAAGGGTGTAAAATGAACTGACAAAAATGATTCTAAGGATGCCAATATATGCTTCAATAATGCCAGAAGTAAAATATGTTTAACATGAGCATTTGATAAGATATGAAGAGGAATGTGGCATTGTTGTGGTTGTGGAAGAAGTTAGAAGAGGAGGATCAATGGAGCACAAGATTCAAGATTCTCAAGTGTGGGTCTTTTGGGATAACTTAAATAGTATAAAAAAGCTATGTGTGTTGACCGCAGATGAATTGAGAGGTTTTATTTATTAAATAATGATTTGTTCTATAACCAAATTTGCTAATCAAAAGAAGAAATTTTACTTGTCGTTATTTGTTCCAATGGCCATGGGAAAGCATCTTGATGAACTTCATAGGAAGTTTAGTGTTACATCAGTGGGGAATTAAAAGTTTTCTTTGTGATGGTCCAGATGTTTTCAAAGATGGCAATACTGTCACCATCATTTTTGTGATGAGATTTGAGGAACAAGTAGTTATGAGAAACTTGCCTTATTATTCTTCCAAAATGTGTGGTTGCCATTCATACTTCCATCTTCGATAGTATTTATTAGGAATGCAAGTTTTTAAGTGGGTTTTGGTGTACGCTCTAGTTGATGATGGGCAACAAGAAAGAGGAGTACATTTTTTTATCTTCAAACTGACAAACAAAGTGATGTCATGAATAGAACACTCTTTTAGGTCCTTCATGCTTATATGTCATGACATCTGAAAGTATGAAATTAAAGTGTATTGTATCTTCAAACTACTTGTAATCTAGTGCTTTGTGGCTCAACTAATCATTATGCCCATTTGAAGTATATTTGGGATAAAGTCCATTTGATTTAGAACTTTAAATCAACTATTTTTTTATTGTCAAGAGATGGGCACATCATCAAGTGTAACTTTTTTTTGAGAAAATATGTAGAATTCTTGTTGAAGTGGAAAAGCAATTAGAAAAGTCCTAGAAAAGGTATATGAAAGGCATGATATACATTAAGAAGGAAGTCAATGTGAAGTTTGAAATCTAGCTTGATATCTCATAAGCATGGATGGGCTCAAAGAAGAAGGGAGCTTTAATTGGGTTGATATTGTCTTTTTTTTCATCTTAGAGAGGATAGTGACAATGCTTATGAGCTTAAGTTATCGTCATACATGAAAATGCATTCAGTGATCAAAATTGAGATTTTGAAACTAGTTGTGTTTTCCATATTGGGGGGAGAACCTTACAAGACTTTAACTTCAATTGATGATCTAATTTTGGGAGTAGAATTTCTTTAGAGTAATATTATTTTGGATAAAAAACCCATAAAAAAGAGTTAAAGAATCAAACTTATTTACTGTGTTAATAGGAAATGACAAAAAATATTACTCGTAAAGGTATATGGATGAGATTAGTTTCAATGAATAGCAAACATCTTAAGGTAGTTTAAGGAAACTATATTAGGATATCTAGTTACATTCATTAAAGAAGTTTCAATAGAACTTATATCTTCAAAAAGGAGGCCATGTTTAATGGAATCATTTTCGATATCATGAAAGTTTCTATATGTGCTATTGAAGTTTCTCTCAATACTTTTGAAATTATTTCTTATCCATATGATTACAATGTTTACTCTTGAGACCATTTAAATTGCCCTTAAGACTAATTTAGCCAAACTTTACATGTTAAGGTAGATCTTATGGCATGTCTGAGAGATCTCATGATATGCACTAAAATATCATCAATGATGTGCACAAATACCTTTTGAAATGTTAGATATAAATTATAAAATAATAATGATTGAAAATTGATTTCAAATTATTAAAATTTGAATTTTAGATCTAAAAAAATTCTCTTTCACTTTATCTCATTCTCATCTTTTCTCTAAATAAATTCTTGTCGAGAAATCTCTATCGTGGTCGTGATCTGTGCATCAATAAAAAATCTAAAATGATGTTTATGACACATTTTAAGAAGTTTGAAACAAAATTCCAAAATTCTTGTATCCTTCTTCTTTATTGGATCTATTTTTGCTAACTATCTGCCTCTGAGAAAGCCAAGTATGATAGACAAACACATTTTCTCCAAAAACAACATTCTACCCTTTGCATTCTAATTTAAATTATTATTTTCTCTGTTCTTGTTGAGAAGTTTAGATGTTTATTTTATGGGAAAGATAATGCCTATTTTTATCAAATAAAAAGATTTGGAAAAATATTTTTAAGAGCTTATTATATGTAACAAAAAATTTCTTATTATTGTGACCTTGTTTTAACCATGGTTTAATTAGGGTGAAACAAATTTGTAAATTAGTACTTTTTGAAAATTTAAAGTGTTATGTTATTGATTATTGGCACAAATTATTATATTAATCAAATTAACGTGTGTTGGCAAAAAGTGGTACATAAGATATTTTTGTGAATAGAAAGTGGTGTATTAGTGATTAGTATATGTACAAGTTGGTATATAATATTGTAATGATTAATGCAATGATTCATGCATAATTTTGAAACCTTTTATGCACAACCAATATGGTGAATTTATCCATGGTTAGATGATGCATTGCTATGTTATCCAAACTTTCCAAGAACATATAGCATAATAGATGATAACATAATTGTTATAAATATGACCCTTCTTAACTTTTTGATATAATTTGAACATCATATGATAATTTGTGATATTTAAGTTTGAGCCACACTTATCGACATGCTAAAAGTGACAGTACTTTTTAAAATTTGGAAAACAATTTGCACATTTTCAATATCCAAAACTATTCAGCATGCCATATTCAATTGAAAATATTTCTGCTAAGGGTGCAATTGAACTTTGTGCTTTTGATCGACATGTTCACGGTGCCAAGTCTTTAAGGGGTACCGCAAGTGTTGGTTGTCTATTTGAACAGTGTATGCAACAAGAGCCTTAGCATAAGAATTTGGGATGCAAATTACCCTGAAAATCAATGTCTTCTTCTATTTCTATCTGTTATTTTGCATTTTCACAAGTGAATTTTGTAGAGTCAGACTATCCATTTTAGTACTTCTTTTCTTATATTTGTGTTCACCTCTTTCGGTAAATGCCTTGTATTGTTAATGATGCCTTTTTCATTATTGTGCCATTACAATACCGCAAGAAGCAAACCAGTTTTTGAATATCTCATTTGTTAATTAGATATATTACACTTTGGGTGGGAGGGTGGTGTGTGCACGTACATTTGTGTTTGTTTTGTGGATGGGATACCATGGGCCAACAAGGTTGATAAAACTGGAATGGAGTGCAACTTCGGGAGGCATATCTTGTTGCACTTATTTTTTTAACATAGATTCTGTTTAACACTGATTTTATTGTTTCAATGCTTTTACCATCTTGTTCTCTTTTATATTTCAAGTTGCATCTTATGAATCATAGAATTTTTTAATCCTTTCAGTATAAATTTGTTTCCAATGCTTGATTGCTATTTGGAACCTTGAATTGTACTGCTTCAATAGTGGCCCAAAGCTGTAGTTAGTTGTGTGATAAAACAATTGGGATGCTGTCACAGGATTTTCACATCTCAATAGTGAACTTCGGGAGGCATATCTTGTTGCACTTACTTTTTTAACATAGATTCTGTTTTACACTGATTTTATTGTTTCAATGCTTTTACCATCTTGTTCTTATTCATATTTCAAGTTGCATCTTATGAATCATAGAATTTTTTAATTCTTTCAGTATAAATTTTTTTCCAATGCTTGATTGCTATTTGGAACCTTGAATTGTACTGCTTCAGCAGTGGCCCAAAGCTGTAGTTAGTTGTGTGATAAAACAATTGCGATGCTGTCACAGGATTTTCACATCTTAATAGTGAACTTTTTTCATTTGCTTCTCTTTAATCAGACACGTGCACATGGATATGTAGCCATCATTTTGACAACTGCTTGTGTAAGGATTTTTCTTTTTTCTTTCTTGCTTTGTGATATAGGAATTTGGTTCTTTTAATGTCACCAACTCCAAATTTGTTTTTCAATTTAAATTTGAGGATTTATCATAGTTTGTCTCAAGGAGCAATTGATCTAGTCCATGTTTTCGTAATGCTTTAAACTTAAGATCAAGAAGACAATTCTAGTTAACTCTATCACCCAAACTTTTGATGGAAAACTTCCATGTTCACTTAGCCAAAACAAATGGAAAATGTTTGTAATTGGGACATGCTTATAAATTTAGGCTTTCTTGATTCTTTGGTGATATTTTGCAAATGAGATCGATTATGTGTGGAATAGAGTTTCGGTTTTCCATGTGCAAGCATGCAAATAAATCATTTTTGTGGAATGGTGATACTTAGGTGGTGAGTGGTAATATAGACGAGAAACAATTTTAAAACATTTTTTCTTTCCAGTAAAACCTTTTAGCTCTTTTTTATTTGAACTTCCTCTGTTAACTCTGGTCGCTTTTATACTGACATGAAATCCTATTATTCTATCAGTCACCTAAAAGGGGGTAAAGAAGTAAATAAAAGAGAGGGGGGATAGAACCAGTTTGTGGAAAATAAGTGGAACTTGAGCCAACTTTGATTTGAGAACAGAAGTAAAAAAAAAAAAAAAATCACTTTATCATGCATAGCCCAGCTTACATCTTGATTTATTTGTATTGAGATTAAAGTTGGATGAATTTGCCAAAGAAATTTCCTTGATTAGATAATTTTGTACTTTGTAAATTTTAGTATTATTATACTATCATCTTCAGTACTTCTAAAAATTTAATGCTTATATTAGCCTTTACAATATTAGGATTAGTTATGCAGTTCTGAAATAATCTTATTTTTCTTTTCATTTTTTCAATAATGAGTTGCATGTTGCTTTTAAGCAAAACACGTTTGTTTTCAGCATCATAATCGTGTCTGTAGACTAACCAATTCATCATTTCTTGAAGTTCATTTACATCCTTGCATAGAAGCAGCCTTTCGTAGTTATTGTATACATGCTTTTGACTCGTTCAAAATAATGCAATTGTACTTATAATTATCCAGATCTGACGATGCTATTTTATCTCTACATCTTTCTCCTTTACATGCTTTGTCACTAACATTGGGTCAAAATTTATTTTGTTTGGATATTGTCAGGAGATGCTAGCACACTGGAGTCGATACCTAGCCTTGAGAAGGAAATGTATTTAATTGTTGATGGATACCCATGTGTCAGGCTTTTGAATCTTTCTGGTGAAATAGGTTGCTCAAGTATGTATATAAATTTTCTTCTTTATCATATGGGTAGAACACAAATTGGTTTGAATGTTTGCTTATTTTTCAAGTAGGTCTCTTTGGTTTCGAAGTTAGTTTGATAAATTTAAGTTTTGTAAATGTTACAGGCAGCTTGTTAGTTAACTTTTTTTTTTCCCTTAAAACCTTATTGCTTGCAGATGGATTCCTATATAGAAGGTTAGTTTAGAGTAAAAACGTAGTTACAATATTTATGGAATTTGTAAATTTGCCCAGCGTGTTTTTGACACGGTAGGGATCTATTTTGAAAATTAGTCAAATATGAGAGACTTATCTATAGTTAATCCTAAATATATTTCAATTTATTTGACCTCTATGAATTTTGTATATTTATTCCTTAAAGTGTATATTTTTGCTCTTAGGTCTGTCAGTTGAATTATTTAAGATGAATGTCCTTTAGATTTTAAACTTGTTAATCCAATTTTCAGATTTTTGGTTGTTTGTCTTATAAAATAATTTAATTCATTCTTGCACTTACATTTGAAGTTAACAAGACAATCTTTTTTAGGGGCAAAATTGTCATGTAGGGAACATGATGGCCAAGTTTAAGAATTTAATTGGTTTAGTTATTTAATAGGTAAGTGTCAATTGAAAATTTTACAGGCAAAGTGTAAGAAATGCCCTGTTTGAACCTGCAAGGTACTCACCTTGTAGTAAGGAACTCTGCCCTGAGATGCAATTGTCTTCGAATTCCAGAGCTTGGTTGATGCGATTAAAATTCATGATTGTTAATGTCAAGCTATCCTTAATTTTTGCTTATACTTTCTGATGATTCATCATAATTGGCATTTACAGATCCAGGTGAGAATAAGATTGTTGCACCAGTTTTCAGGCTAGAGAGAGTTTACAAACAAATAGGTCATTCATCTGCAGTTTTGGTTCCTTTGCATGAGATGGAAGATTTTTTCCTCAGGCATGACTCTTTATTTCCATGCATTGAATTGGATTCTCCCTTAAACTCTTGCATCTTTTTTTAGGAACAAGTCATTTAATATTTTATCCTTGTGCTAGTTGATTGCTTTGCTATGTGATGTTTGGGCATTTGCTAGAGGAGTTGCTTTATAATTATACACTCCTCCTAGTATATAGTCATCTTTCATCTATGATAAATTGCTAGCATGAGATGTCCTTTTATCATTGAGATTGAAAATAGAATTTATCATATAGAATGGTGCTTAGTGTAGTTAATTTATGAAAATTTAAGTTTAGTTGCGTAGTAAAAGTTAGAACTGGTATACTTTTAGAGCCTTAATAAAAGTTTTATCAAAATTTTTTTTGGTTTCTATTCATTCAAAACTTTCATAAATTTAACTCTTTCTCACAATTAAGACTAATTTAAATTTTTGGGTACTATAAATAAGATGGAGGTGTGTTAGATTATAGGGGATTTTCATAATGTTGTTTAATTTCACAAGTTTATTGTTAATAGTGTTTATGGTCAATATGTTACCTTTTAACTAAGAATGTCCTTACATCAAAGCAGTTGGTTTACTTTTTTTTTTTGAGAAAATTTGACACAGAGATTGAATACTATGTGAGCAGAAATCAAAGCAAAAATTGACCAATAATTTTCAAGACTTTTATCTATCAATTAATTAGCACCCAACAATAGGAGTTTTACCATGATTGAACTAATAGCTTTTAAGATACTCTAAATTAATATCTAATGTAATAGAATATATTAATGTCAATTCTTTTGTGGATTGTAGCTTTCAGAAAATTTTAGGGTCAATTGCAGAGGCAACTTATCAATAAGATTCTATTAGAAAGGAAAGTGTTAGTTTTCATGCTATGATTCTATTGTAAGATTTTTCATGCAATGCTCGCAAATGTTTGCTTAATATTGTTCATGCATCCAATTACTTTCAATACACAAGAAAACAACATATTGTTTTTTATTTTCAAAATAACATAATTTTCTATTACTAGAAAGTCTATGAAAGTGTTGGAAGTCTAATCATGTTATGCTCAAATGAAACCTAAATTTGTAACAAAGATTTAATTATCAAATGTTAAGAAAATGTTTTCTATGCAATGTAATTGCATATAATTTAACAATTTGAGAGAATGAGAATCTTGCTAAGTATGTTTATGGTCATGTGAAACATAGTTTTCGTAGTGAAAGAGGTAAATATAGAATTTTATTAATGACTAAAGGTAAGAGAAACAAATAGATGGTAATGAACATCTTAATTGTTTTCCCAACAAGAAAACATGAAAAACACTGACAGTTAACTAAGACAAGGAATTCTGACATAGTTTGAAGAACAATTAGAAGTGTTGGAAAAAAGACAAGGGAATCTGAATCAACTAAATCTGTATGTAAACACAATTCATAGTCATCAACGTGGTGGTTTAAGATAGCTTTTCCACCTTGTGATGGATACGGTTTCCTCATCAATTGTTGACATTGGCAATTTAGTATCAACTCTCAATGTTCTTACCAAATCATTGAGGATCAACAACCATTTCTCTAAATTGTTATGCTACTTATATGCCCTATGCTTAAGATTCTTCATAAATTGGCTCACATGAGTGCTTCGCTACATGTTGATAAGCTAGGCTAAGCTTTGAAATTGACCATTCTCCAAGAATTCTTGAGTATGAATGTGCTTTTTGGCCATACTTTTTTTTAATGATTGATTTGTTGAAATCAATTGGATAGTATAGAATGGGAAATTGATCAGTGGACAAAGCCTAGGTAGTTGTGACATGATTTTAACCCAATTATTGGTGAATATTTACCATCAAATACACTTTTGACATCAACTGAAGAACAAATTGAATGATACATTCACGAGTCATCTTCATAACATGTGTACTATGACTTCGTATCAACAAACGCAAAAGTAGAAGTAAACAGACTAGAAATTACAAAACAATTTTTAGGTTTTTCAAATCTACTATCAACCAATATCCACATTCAAACATGCTTTTGAGATCCAAATTGATTGAAGCACAAACTGAATGATAAATTCATGATTCATCCCTTGTTTGTGTGTTTTGTGACTCTTAAATTAGCGTCTACAAACACAAGTAGTTAATGTGAAAGTAGGAAAAGCAATAAACTGATAGCTTAAAGTGAAGTTTAGGTGTTTAGACTCAACTATTAGCCAATACCTACTTGCAAACATGTTTTTGACATCCAAATTCATTGAAACACATATTGAATGGTTAAGTTATGATTCATACCTGTGTGTTGTGATTCTTCCATTGTTGCCAAAGTGTGGTCTAATGGATGGTTATAACAGAAAGCAATGATCCAACTCTTTGGCACACAAGCAACTCAAGGATTTTGTAACTCTTGGTGAAGGAGCCTCTTCATTATATTTGCCTCTTTTTAAAGGAAATTTCTGTCTCTATTGGAAGAATTAATTATAGTTTTTATATTAAGAGCAAAGATTTAGGGTTGTAGGAGATAGTTGAAAATCAGTATGAGCACCCTATAAAAATATTGGGAATTCATGTATGTGAAAGGCTTTAGTTGAGCTAATTATTGAGGAGAAAAACTTAGCACAACTAATCTCATTTTTCTTGAATAAATTGCATTGTAAGTTGTAATATGGATTTGGTACAAATTGAAAGTGATACAAGAAGGAATTTTCCTAGTCAAAGAAAGCAAAACAAACTTGTCTGTGCATGTTTTTGAACTCTGTCATATGTTCCCTAATAAATATATTAATTCTAGGTTCATTCTTTCTACAAATATTATTAATAGTTTTAGTTTTGTTAGAATTTTTTTATATATAGATTTTGCTAGAAAAGTTATGAGAGCATTGCCTCAAGAAAAAGATCCTTTTGTCACAATGATAAGGATGACAAAGGATCTTTCAAGTCTTTATGGTGATGATATTTTTGATGTTCTTCTCTTTAAATAGATGGAGATAACAAGGATGACCAATAAGGAAGGCTCAACAAATCAATATTTGAAAAGGTTGAAGTAGGTGATTGCATGGAAATATTTGGAGTCTCAAAATGATAAATTAGGAAAATTGATAATAATGGTTATTTCTTGTTATCTGAAAGTTCTTTTTAGAAAAAAAAAAAGGTTTAAGATATTGGGGAGGGGTAAGGAGAAGCAAATAGTATGCTATGAATGTAGCTTGCTTGTTTGTGATTGGCTAGAATGCCTTCAACTTCAGAAAAATAAAGAAAGATGGCAATATTAGCCAATGGAGTGATTAGGATGAAAGTGCATCAAGTGGAGAGGTTTCAAGTTAAGATGAGACATACAATTATCTCATGGCCAACACCAATTTTGAAGAACTTGTTAAGGTATGTACTTTATCTTGTTCATAGTTAACAAGACTTTTTCTATAATCTTTCGTCTCTATTCTTTATTCTCTAATTTTTAACCTTTGATCTTTAGTCTTGAATTCTTAACTATTTATGTATTGTTTATTCGATTTGGAGGTGGAGCTACCCCTAATAACTTATTTCCTTATTAGGTCAGTCATAGTAACAATTCCACTACTCAAAGTTATAGATGGAGACAATACTTGATTTGACTTCTTGGAAGTATGGTCGAGATCGTTATCGATTTTCTGAGAGGATGAGAAACTTATGCATTGTTTTAGGTCAAGGGCATGTTAGAATGCTTCCTTGAGAGAGAACAAATAATGTGCCAAGATCTCATGATAATTGTTAGGGAAAAATGTAATCTTGAACCTCATGATGGTGTAATTGTTATCCTCTATTATGTTGCACTTAACCAACAACTTGTTAAGTCTATACTCAAAGGTACTCAAAGATGCTAAATCATTCTAGAGCTATCTCGATGGATATGGAGATATTTGGACTTCTAGATTTGTTTCATGTTGTTTCATCACCCAATAGGAACTGCATTAATCTTAGGTATCATCTCTTTTGGTTTACCCAGAAGTTTCTTGCAATCTTGATTAACTTCACATGGGCAAATTTGATGTTCCTTTGACACGAGTTATTAGTTGAAGAATATATCTATGTCAAACAGCTAGTTGGAAATTTCTTTCAAGTCTAGACAACTATCAAATGCACGTGGGTCAGTCTTCACCTTACAAATGAAGTTGTCTTGGCCACGTTGTAATGCATTGGTGATCCTTGTCACACTGAAGGCATGTAGGTGTTGATCTAAGATGATAACCCTTGTTTTGTAGCTAACAGCTAACATAGAGCAATTATTTGTTGTACCTTCCCTATATAAGTGTTGCAAACCCTATAAAGGTTCCTAATAATGGCACATAGGTAGCTTCTTATGGGTAAGCTAGGGACATGCCCTATTTAGACTTTCAATAGGTTTATTGTATAGTTGATTGGGTTGATAATATAGATTCATTTCCTGTGTGAGGCATCCTCTTTAATGTTGTTCTTGTCATAACTTTAGATGGAATATAGGTAGATTTTGGATTGGCTTGGGTGGCTCACTAAGTTTATCCATATTGAACTTTGAAGAGGGACTAGGTGCCATATTTCCTTGATGCTAAAGCATTTACTTGACCTCTTAACTTTGGGCTATTCATCTTCTAGTCATAATAGATGTTTCCTCATCTTTTCTTGATGCAAGAGCAAGCTCTTATCTCAATGGTACTCTATTAAACAATCTTATATCGAGCATCACATAATTTGATCGTATTAAGACAATCAAACTAGGTAATCTGAACATTCATCTAAGCTATAATATCACTTTGATATAGATAAGATCACAGTTTAAAATTTTGTATCATCCATGTGAGTTTTACTTAATTTTATTGTCTAAGAAATCTATGGTTCTCAAAATACTTCAATAATTATCTAACATAGTAGAATAAGCAAACTTTATTTTGCAAGAAGATTTTATTTTTCATGTTTCATTTTAGCCTTTGGATGATTCAAGGTCCAAGTACATAGGTACTTATCAACAGAGATATGCTAAACATAGGACTAGAATTTATCATGATTTCTACCTTAGGATTTTTCATGCAATGCTTATACATTCGCTCAAGTATTCTTCTCGCATCCAAATACTTTAAAAACAAACAAAATGTAATCGTTTTAAGGAAAATTAAGGTCCTAATTTTGATTAGATTGGCATAAACTTGCAATCTTAAGGTAGTTCAAAAATTGTTATCAAATTATACTAGGTGTAAATGAATTCTATAACTATTGCTCTGATGTTTAATTATCAAGTGTAAATAGAATTATTCCTATGCATGCAATTCTAGATTGTGTGATAGAAAAGTTTATTAAATGTGATAATTGTAATGAAAAACAAATTAGTTATGGAGTATCCACAATGCGAAAGACAACATAGAATTTCATTGATGATCTATCAAAAGTTTAATATACACAAGTTGATGAGCAACTCAACTAGGATAATGATTGACAAGAACAAGAAACTCATTCATTAGTCAAAAAACAAAAGAAAACAATAACAAAAGTCCCAAAAGGAATTTAAACTAACTGAATCTGAAAGCAAGCTCACAATCATCATGAAGGCTGTGCATAACAGCTTTGCCACCTCCCATGAACATGATCTCCTAACCAATTATAAAAAAATCATTAACAAAATATTTTTTGAATCAATTCTCAAATTTCTCTTCAAATCATCAAGGATAAACAATATTTCTCTTAAATTTTTGGACTGTTTATAATTCCAATATCATCAAATTTGTTGTGCTCCAGATTTTCCATTAGCCTATCAATGAGGGCACTCATAAATGCTTTCATCATGCGAATTCCATTACCAAATGTGAGCATTCATTTGTTGGTCGATTGGTTTGCCAAAATTGATCAACTGGTTCAAATTTAAAATTGACTAGTCTTTAGGAGTTCTTGGGCCATCCTCTACTCTATGGCTGATTTTATTCTTTGCTTGATTTGCTGAAATTAATTGGACAATGCATAGTTGGAAATTGACTAATGGTCCAAGCTTGAGCTGCTACCTTTTATGACTAGATGGTGGTTATTCCTATAACACAAACGTAAGTATAAATCATAAAAAGATTACTGGTCATCCTCACACAAATACAGCACATCTCAAATAAAAATGTATAAACAAACTTTGCACAAGTGAACTAAATTAAGATGGTTTGCATGAGAGTAGAGAGCATAATGATGACTCTTCTTCCAGTGATTGTGATACCCTACATGAACTCACCACTTAATACACTTGATAAATATTTTGATACAGAGCACAATAATTTGGGTCATATTATTCATAAGGATTCTTTTCATTCTAGTTCAAATTCCTAACAAATGAATGTAGAAATACTTATGTTGGCAATGAATGCCTAGAAAAGCAACCATCGATGTAGATGCATCGAGTTAGAAATTTATGAATTACCTTTTAATTATTTCCTCTTTTAAATAGGTGCCCCCCTTGCGATTCTGGTAAGATTACTCCTAGTAGCATTGGAAACCTACATTTTCACATCTTTCATTCATGCTTAAATTTTCTTGATGTTCCTTTTTGACTATCATGTGCATGCTTATCATGCAAGAAAATTCCTTAAAAAAGTGCCCACAATAGTTTATATTTCATATTTTAGGTAAAAGCTAGAACCATTTGCCCATTAGCCTTCTTATATATATGTTAGAGGCAAATCTAACTGCATCTCTTTCTCTCTCTATCAAGTACATCATTTATGCTTTTGTTGGAAACTTCAAGATTGTTTTGTGCCTATCTCACATCCTACCTCTAAAAATTCGTTCAACTTTGATTTTTTTTATGATGCATTTTGTATATGGTACTTCCCATAGAATATTGAAATAGGTTACAATAAGAAATTACAGCTACTTATTGTGTTTCTTGGTTTCTTTCAGATTAATAACATTTTCCAATCTATTTTATTTTTCTTGCAAACCATGTAAGATTGTAATGAACTCTATTTGACCATAGAAACTCAAGTTGGATATGGTTTCTTTTTGAGAAGTTAGGAATGAATAATACAATCCAGTTATAAGCAAATGTGTCCTGATTCAGAGTTTCAAGTGATCCACAACTAGCACAAAGTGTTGCTGGTGTCTTGGTTGAGAGCAGTGCATCTGAAAACAAGATAATGGGTTAGTCATAGAATCCCTTTTTTGTATATCCCATTAATCAGTACTTCAAGTCTTATGTTTAATGCAATTTGCAGGGCTTTCTCCAGATCGAAAGTTTCCACTAGCTGAATTTGCACCACATCAGAACTTGAGTTTTGCATGGAACCCAATTGTAAATTGTTAAAGAGGAGCACAATTATAGTTGAATCTTTTCATTATCGTTTAGAATAATGGTTAACATTTTTTTCTACAGGGTTCTGGTATCATGTGGAATCAGCATAATTTCCCTGTATTTTTGCTTCCAAATGAAAGTGTTCAACCACTGCAAGAGGTAAGGTGATGTTTATTGAATTTATGGAGTCGTTTGATTTGAATTCTGAAATTGTATTTTAAACGTGCAATTTATTTTGTTTATTTTACAACTCAAGAGTCTGATTGTCTTTGTTTCCTTAAGTACTTATATTATCACATTTAAACATGCATATGTGATTGTGTGAATTTTTATGCCTATGTATAATTGTTGTCATACTATCATGTGTGAATTTTTGAGTAATTGTTTATTATTTTACTTTTTTTATTTTGCAATTTAATATGATAAGATTGTATTGATAATGACTTTTCTTCTTACTCCCTTGTAGTGACTAAAAAGAGTATAAGAATCCTTTTTAAATGTACATTGCCCAAAATTAGGAAATAAAGAAACTATCTTAATGTTTCAAAAAAAAAAAGAGGTTTGTCACTCTTGAAAATATGTGTAATGCTAATGTTTTTGTTGTAGAGATTTTTTGAATTTGTTTCTAAATAATTTGATCAATCAAGATACAAATATCTTTTCATATATCCTAATATTTGATTTTAATGATTCTTGTGATTGTATTTGTTTTTATAACTTTCTGCTTGAATTGGTAGGTAGATATTTGTCAGTTATAGTTTTTTTTCATATTGAAATTTTTTTTAAACAAGTCTTTTGTAGGAATTTTTTCTTATTGATCTTTAATAAAAAGATAATGCAAGGTAATAGTCTTCTTAATCTTTATTTAGATGAATTCCTATCAGTTTTTGCATGCTTTATTCTATCGTTTTAAATTGGTTATGGAAAATTTTGATGGTTGGTCTACCATGTAATTTGAGTAGGATTTGTTGATGATGTGTCTAGTTCTTCCTATAACTATGTTAGCCAATATGTTCATAGGCACCTTTGGCTATGGTTCTTTGTTCTACTTCATTATTATATGCAATCATTGTTTGTTTCCTACTTCAAATTATCAAATTTTTTCAGAATTTATTATAACTATTAAGTTATGTTATCCTCAGCATCTCTTACCTAATCAGCTTAAACATATCCAATAATATCTCAACTTTTTTGAGTAAGATATTGTTTTACTAACTGTACTTTTAAGTACCTCAAGATCTAGTTTGCAGTATCCTAGTTACTTTTATTAAAAGTATATGTGAATTGACTAACCTTAATACTAACAATTTTGTCAATCTTTCATCTTTCTTTTGAAGTTCCATGTTGTATTTCCTTTTTGAAATGAAGATGCTCATTTTACTTGTAGTGTTTTTCATTTCAACAATGTAACTAAGTGCCCCAAGATTCTTTAATTTACATTATACTTAAAGCTTTATCTTAAGGTCATCTGTATCCTATTCCTTGCCTCCAACAATGACTGTCTTATTAACAAAATAACTAAAATGAATTTTTTTTCATCCTTTGCCTTTAAATATATCCAGATTATTTTGTAAATGTATTAAACCAAGCAAACCAAGCTCAAGTGATTGTTTTATACCAAGTAGAGCTTTTCTTATTTTGCTTACTTCCTTTTTACATATTGATGCATGCCTCTTTTTATTGTTGTATTCAAAGAGGTATTCTTTGTCTAATTGATGGGTTACCAATTTTGATTTCCTACAAGTGAAAAACGAATCTTAATAGAGTTTAGTTTTGATATAAGGCAAAATTTTCTTCATACTCAATTCCATATATGTAAATAGAGGCTTGAGGGACTAACTTGGCTTATTCCTTCAATTTTTTCATCTTGCCCATATGTAGCACTACAGGCTCACTTGATGTCAATGGCTTTTTCTTTTAAGCATGCTAGTCATTTCCCAGGTCTTGTTTTCTTTGTGCTATAGTTTCTTCCAAATTTTCCTTCTTTTGCTTAAGATATGGCAGAGTTTCATGGAATATCGTTTGTGGTATTTTTACTTAAAATTTAATTATAGGTGTTCTATTCTTATTAGATAATGTTGATTTGGGTGTTTTGAAATAGGAAAATTGACACAAGATCTGAACCTCTTCCTTATTGCAATTAGGAGTTTCAAAATTTCATCTTTTTTTTTTCATTTGCATTTAACCCCTTGGTCTCTTCCAAGTTATACTCCATTAAGGTGTTTCCCTTGACTAAACTCATGTAGTTCAAATGTGCAAGAGCTCATGGTCTTCTTGAATAGACCAATATTTGTTCCATAGTAGCTAGATCTCTCGTTTAGCCGTAGTTTTCAGCTTACTCCATGGAAAAAGAATGGGTTAGGCTAGAAAATGTGATATGTGCATGCATATAGAAAGATCCCAATATTTATCTTTTAGAAAATTCTGTCTTTAATATGAAGTGTTTGGAAAGAGAATGTGTTAATGAAGAAACACCTCAATACAAAAAATTGTGTTAAAGTCATTTGGTATAACCTTTTTTCCATTTTCATGTAGCTAGTAGTGCATTAAAATATATTTTATAATTGCCTTTAAACCTAGCCTTTTATTGTGGATCATGAAAATAAGCTACACATTATTATACCCAAAGGAGAAGGGAGTTGTGAATTTAGAGTTAAGAGTAAATGTTGAGAGAATTTTGCGAAGAGAGTTTTGATGTTGGAATGACTTGGATGATAGTTGCTTAATAAAGGAGGGAAAAATATGTTGCCTCAATAAAAATTTAGTATATGATTGAAAAACATGATGGGCAACGATGCTTTTGAAAGATTATTTTTTGTTCCAGAATGTCATTTTCTTAAAAATAACCATTTTTTATGAGCCATTCATGTAATTTATGTCAAAAATGCTTAACATTGTTTGTCTAAAGAAGTTGATAAAAGGTTGGAAAACATCAGTGACAAGGTTATGAAATTGCTTGAATAAGAGCTTAGTTTTGATTTTGCCTTTATAAGTATACTGAAGGCATATAAGTGTAATTATCAATTAAGGTTAAGAACTAATGGTTCCAAATAAGATTTGTTACATTATTGTTTGTTTCACAACATTGTGGATGAGATGAAATGGCTTTAAAGGTTTATAAGGTTAAGATGGATGGTTTATTTGTGCTTATTTATTGCAAATATGATGGTCAAACTTGAATGGTGAATGGTCTTAAGTGAAAAGATGTGGTTTAGTTAAGGCAAGTTGGGATGCCATGTTTGTTTGTGTCATGACATGTATTTTTTTTATTGTATAAGTGATTATAGGTTGCCGGTTTGGCTGTTGTACATGTCATTCATACATTGCCCGTTGATGAGAGATATGGTCTAGAATCAAGTTTAGGTTTAATTCTTCTCTCAATGGATCCATTCCTCCCTTTCCTTGTGTGTGCGTACGATAGTGCCATCGCTATATCTAATGATTGGATCCGTTTTATAGAAAGTTAGTGTTTATTGTTAAGATACAAAGAAGCACCAAATGAATCCATGTGATTAATGTGGAACCATATTTGTTTGATATGCAAGGGCAATCTGACAGAAGTACAATGACATGGATCTTAACTTTGTTGAACGTATTAGATCGAAGAATTTTTAGTAAACATGCTTTGGTGCAATGATGCGCATGAGCGAGTAATGTGCACACTCAAACTACATACTGATCTGGTATGCAATGCGGTTGTTTCGTTGGAGTATTGTGTTGATTCTTGATGGTTGTTAATGTGGAGGTTAGGCAGACTTATCTGATCTAATGATTGGTTATGATCATAATTGTTTATTGAGAAGAATTCTGTATACATTGATGTATGAGTTTGATTTCATATAGAATTTCGGGGCAACAATACAATTGCTGTTTTGGTAATTCTATTAATTATATTGGGACAATTTGTAGGAGCATGCTGTTGTAGTAGTATTGTGAAGTAGATAGGTTGGTCGGTAAACATACTTGCCCAATCAACAATTGGTGATTGTCATAATGATATGACTGATCCTCAATGTGAATAGTGATCAATATTGGAAGACGTCCTTGACTGAGATGAGACATTGTAGTATGAGGCTAAACCCATTAATAGTGTCATGCAGAGTAGCATAGACCTTTTTGATACAGTTGAACATGACTGTTCAAAGATTATAACTTGCTTTATTTGGTATACTTGACTGTTATGTTGACTGCTCATAGTGATTTGGTACGATATTGTAGTCATGTGAATAGTTGGTGTTTCGTATATTTCAAAGCATGGTTTTGTATTGTATGAAGATTTTTTGTACTGTAACAAATTCAATATTTTTCCCTGTTGTACCAGTATTAGATTTGAGAATTTATGTTTCGTTCCTTGTACAATTTGCGATTATATTTATATTGGAGTTCATCGAGCTTGATCAGAGCGCTATAGTAATTAAGAATGATTTATGAGTCCCAATTGATGTTGTAGATTTTGCAATAGTTTTTGCAAGAAATCTCATCATTTTATTTCATGTTATGTTTGCCTAATCTTACACAATTCTTGGTATTTTTTGACAATTAATTTCATTTATCAGATTATGTAAATCTATTTTATTGTACAATTATAAACTTGCGAGTAAAGTATTACCTTCCGCTTCTAACAATGTTTTATTCCCAATGAATTTGGAGAAAGCTATTACTATTTTCCTTATGTAATTTTGAATAATTCTCCCCACAGATTGTATTCCCATTTAGGCTAAGCATACTTTTAGCAAATGTTTAATTTCATCAACTGCATAGGAGTGAGATCATTTAATTGTTTTAACAATTTTGACTTTTCTGGTTAAGAATTTGGTGATAATTCTCAATTGAATAAGCACGTGGTCTTCATAAGATGTTTGAAATAGTGGGAAGCAATTAAATGTGTTATAACTATTGGCTATAATGTTGTTGATGATAATCCTATCTTGTTGACCTTATAAATCTTAGCATTTTTGGCTTTCCATATGATCTAGCTTATTATTAATGTTTTTGTTAGCAGAGTTTTTATTCCCTTGTTTCCACCATGAAGCTATTAGTTTGGTTATCTTGTTTGTATTAGCTTGCTATATATGTAAAAATTACTTGTAGATGTAGATTATACTTGCCTAGTTATGTCACTACTTATGAAAGTATGATTAATTGAATCTTCATTTGAGCATTATGGATGTTTTGAAGCAATCTAGATGTTGAGTTTCCTTATATTTTTGGGGAATGACAATAGTTTATTGAAAATTTTTCAAATAAGAATCATCAATTTCATTGGTCATTTTGAATTTCATAGATGTTTGGATTTTAAAATCAAACCTTTTGTTCTTATTTCCCATCCATTGTAAGTTTCTAAATGTTGTTCTTCATGAAGTTGGATAATCTTGTGTGAATATGTATCATCTCCCATGTATTTTGCATGCGTATCAATGTGGTGGATGCATAGCCTTTTGTTGTAGAGGATATATATTTTGCTTTCATGTATGCTGTCCATAGTGAATTATTAGATAGCTGTTTCTAATTCAGTTTTGTTGAGAAGGCTATCATAATTTCCTTGAGTTTCTTAAGCCCTAATTCATTTTCCTTAGTTAGGACACTAATTTTGTCTTAAGTTGTCTAGTGATGTCTATGAGCATCCTTGAGTTGCCCTATAAAAGACGATTTGTACTTTCCTCAATTCTTTGTAGCATTATGTGAGGAGGATTTGTTGCCATCAATGTGTATATAGGTATAGAAGCTAGAATAGGTTTATCATTTTTGTTAGTATCTCTTTCTTCCATCTTGTGTAGATTTTATCTATCATGTTCTGATAATAGGTAGCTTCTTTCTATTAGTAAAATAATTGACAACCAAAGTATGTTCTAGGTAGATTTGTTTTGTGGAATCCAATATCTTTTTGATTTTTCTTATTTGGCCTGAACTCATTTTGCTATTGCATATGATTTTATTGTTTTGCTTATTGATTTGAAGGTCAGATGCGCTTGAATGTCCTTTAGAAACTTGTTCAAAGTGTATATTGAATTCAAGTAATCTCTACTAAAAATAGTAGTGTTGCTTGCATATCCTAAGCGTGTCTTGGTTGGATAGATTTTGGGTTGAGCATAATTAATCAACTTTCTTTGTGTTATCAGCCTATTTAATCCTCTAATGAACACTTCTATGTTCAAAATAAATAGAAGAGAGATTGGATTACCTTGTATGAACCCCCTTGATCTTTGAAAGTAACGACTTGACTTACCATTGATTTTTATGAAAATGCATGTGTTGCATAGATTATTTATGATCATCTTAATTAGCTTGTCTGTGAAGTTGAATTTGTAATGCACTTTGTATAAGAATTCCTATGATATACAGTGGAATGCTTTCTTGAAATCTAGCTTGATTATACAGTTGTATCTTTTGATTTTTCTGTTTAAGAGTTAATTAACGCCTGAACTAATAAAATGTTATCTCCAATTTCTCTACCTCTTATGAAACCTATTTGCTATGTTGAGATAAGCTGAGGAAGAATTCTTTGTTAGCCAGTATTTTAAAAAAAAGCTTTTCAGTAAAGTTTCATGGATTGATTGATTTGAAATTTGAAAATGTCTCTAGATTTTTTGTCTTAGGAATTAGCATGAGAGTTGTGCTTGATATTCCTTTGAAAATTAGAGATCTATTTAGAAAATCTTTAGTTGTATTAAAAACATCAATAGCTATTATATCCAAACAGTGTGTGATGAACGTCTCGTTATAAACATTAGAACAAAGGGTATTGAGCAAATCCATATAGAGTAATGTTTCTTTTTTATCCTTTCATAGTGATATCCTTCATTATGACTTTGTTTTCTTCATTTGATATCCTTCATTTTCTTTTACTTTGATAGCCTTTAATAGGTTTTGGAAATGTACAATAGTAGCTTCAACAATTTTATTCTCTTGTTGGATCCACCATTTTTTAGTCTTTAATATTTGTGATTTTCAATCTTGATCTTCGTTCTTTAATCATGGCATGAAAGAATTTAGTATTTATTTCTCCCGCTGTGAGCCATTTAATACGAGCTTTTTGCTGCCAATAGGAATCCTCCTTATCTATGGCTGCTAATAGAGTTTTGTTGACTTGAGTTGGCTCCCTTATTTCATCATTTGGGTTTGCTTGAATTTGTGATTCTTTAAGCTTAATTGCATTTTCAGTGGATTTGATAGCCAAAAATATTACCAAACATTGTTTTGTTCCATTCTTTAGGTAAGCTTTCAGTCTTTTTAATTTGAAAGCAAGAGTTTCATGCCGGCACAATTAGTAGGAAGCTTTCAATTACTTTCTACCATTTGTGAGAATGATGTTTCGACCAGATATTCTGAAATTGGAATTGTTTAGGAATGGCTAGAGATTTTGTGGGAAAATATACAAGGAGCGGTGCAAGATTGGATCTTTATTTGCATGGGTGTTGAATTGCAATCGTGGAAATTTGATTCCATTGTTGGTTCTCTAGCAACTTGTCTGATCTTTTTCAAACCCATTTACCCTTCCTCATGCCAGACAATGTAAATAGGGAACTTGAGAAAGGGAGGTGTTTGAGGCTGCATTGGTTAATGCAATGAAAAAATTTCTGAATTGCTTGTAGTTTAGGGGTAAAGTGCCCCTTGTGCTCATCTAATGATATTTTCATTAAAGCGTGCACCTACCAGCCACGGCATGTTGGAGTTCTCAGCAATTTGATTGAGGTTTTTCTATAATATTCTTCTCTTAATGAATGAGTTCTTAACATAAACAAATGTGTAATTGGCCTGGAACATTCAATCTTGGTGTTTGACTAAGAGGTGGATGAACTGTTCCTCACCCATAACCACTTTGTAAATCTTTTTGGATATGTTGCCAATGTAATGAGCAAGTTCCAGCTTATGTGTAGACAGTATTTGCAACCTTTTATTGTGTCACAGGTTCCATTAAAACTACTAAGCCAATGTTATAAGATTTAGTAATGTTTTTTAGTTGATTAACTGAGCATTTATTTGCAACTCCTATGTTCATATAAGAATGTTAGTTGTTGAGCTTCTCATTATTTGTAATTTGAACAGCTTGAGAATTTCACCTAATTCCTTTGTGGCTGTTTAGTTTATCTAGATTCTTTTTCTATTTTTTCTTCGTCCTTTTTCTTTGTACTGGAGTGAATTCTTCTTCCTTATGTAGCATTAGGCTCGAGACAATTGCTCTTTCTTGTAATTTTTCTCAAAAGTTCTCGGGAGATTGAAGATTGTATTGACATTAAATTTTATAGTGAGATGCTTCTGAATTTAATACTGTCTCATTTTATTTACCTTTTCTTTGGATTTTTTTAAGATGCTGAAATTGTCCAGTATCTTGTTACTCAGCCTGTTTGATTCTTTGTAGTGTATTAGATTTCTAAATCAAGTATTAGATAATTTGTTTGTTTTAGTTGCTGTCCGTAAAGAAGTCCTCTGATTATTCTAGTTAGATTGCACAATGATTGTAGGTTTAACTAATTTTGAAGAAGAAACCTCATCTGCATTTTCTTTGTTTGGATGTTGTTTCCCTTATATGCTGCCCTTCCATTCAAATTAAATTATGATTGGATATGTTCCTCTAAATCAGTGATTATCTTTTGAATGTCTATAAATGGCTAATGTTAGTTGCTATTTTGTTGTATTTATATTGTGAGATATCATGTCCCTCTTTGCAACATCCATTACAGTATTTGGGTAAATTGTATTGAATTGTTTGCCACAAACCATTGTTGTTTTCTTCCTTTTTTGAAATTCTAATTCTGTTGGGCAATTTGTTTGACAAGTCAAACTCAACACAGACTCTGGCTACATTAGGTCAGGTAAGATCTGTTGTCATTGTGTCCACTTTCAATGGAGTGCGGATAGCTGAGTCCAAGGAATACATTACTGTTCCATTAAACAAATGTAGAGGAAGGTGCTCGATTGAGACCCAAACTGGAGCAAAAGGGCTCTGAATTCAAGTGGAAGTTTGGGTGTCATTTTAGAATCTTCATATGAAGTCTGCAATATGTCAAGTTCCTTGCAACCAATAGGTGAGGTAGTCTGCTTCTCTATTAAACCTAAATAGAATGTGTTGATAATCTAGCGAACCATTGTGAATGTGCTTCAAAATCCAATTTTGTTGAAGACTATTCTAATAGTCTCTTTTTTAGGTCGTTTGTGAGAGAACTTTTCGAGTAGGGTGAATTTAGACGGAGCTGTCATTTTTGAGATTTCATCTGCATTGAAGGTCACCTGAAGTTCACCTTTGAATAGAGTCGGTGTTTTGATATGGATTGGGGATGTGTCTGTGGACTCACTCGAAGCATCTGCAAAGGAATGGGGGGAGGTGAGGCCCCTAGAACCCATCATTGTCGAGGAGTAGTTCCACAGGCCGAGAGATCCTCATGTAGATACGGAAATCAAATGATGGAGGGGAAGTAAGCTTACCTACTTTGTCCTATTGAGAATGAAAAATTTTGCTTGATTTGCAGTTGGCCGTTTTGATCAGAGTCACTCTCTGTCGATTGTCGTTGCTGAGTTCGTGCTATGACTTTATGTCAATAATATTTATGGTAGAAATAAAAAATGATTTTTGTCTTGAGGAAGAGTCAATACATAAATCAGAGAAACTAGTTTGTTCTTTAGAATTGTTAATCATCCTCCTCTAGTAGTATATACTAAATTACAATGTGAAGCAAAAATGGGAATTGTAATTTTAGGTCCTTAGTTATTTTATTGATAGAAAGAAAATTTTATTTGAATTTGGGAACATGAAGAACGAAGTTTGATCTTTAGAACATGATCCGTTGAAACCATGTCTAGTTTGATGTCATCATCATTGGTAATCTACTTTAGAAAACCAGTAGTTGATCCTGTCATATTATTTATTGCTCTAGTGTCAATGATCTAGCTATTAGTTGATACCTTGTGAAACTAGAAAGATGTAGCATACCTTATATTCCCCTGCTGGGTAATCACTTTGATAGTGAAAGAGATGTTGCTTTAATTTCTGTGCTAAGGTGAGAAAATTGTAGCAAGTCTTTAAATAGGTCAAGCCGCTAGTGAATGGAGATTTATCAGACTTTCCAATTATTGCTGTATTTTTTTGCTATGTATGCTCATTTGTTAGGCTTTTGTTGATTTCTTGGTTTATAATCAGTAGGCTTCCCATGGATTTCCCATCGTATACCTTTGATATGGTGTGGTTTGTTATAATGTTCACACCTTAGGTACTTGTCCTTGAGGCCTTGTCCATGGGGGTTGAAAGACTCATTTGATGTTTTACTAATGCTGAACCTTGTGAGATTGGATTGAATGTTGATTTAGATGAGTTCAACATGACTTTATTATTATTCTTTTTTTTCATTTTGCTTCAGCAAGCACTTCTAATAGGAGTCGAAGGTTTAGTTCTAGGAATGCATCCATGAACTCCATCAAGGTTGTTATTAAGATTGATGAAAATACAAAAAAACTTCATCTTGCTCCAACATTTTGTTATATTTAATTCAACTTTTTGGAGGCTCCTAGCTTATATCATAAAACACATTCATTTCTTGCAATAGTTTAGAAGGCATTAAATTATTCAGTAATTGTCACACGTATTTGTTGTGTAGTGTAAACAGCTAAGCTTGTTTCAAATCTTTGGGCTATATTATCAAGGTTTGAACATATTTCTAGGACCAACATCTTAGAGGTTGAATTAAATATAACAAAATGTCTAAAGATTAGTGAGTTAGGTTGGATGGTTTGAACTGAAGATTCAAGCTATAGTTATTTTTGGGTTAGCAAGTAAGTTTGGAAGTAGTTGGACTTCTGTGGGAATTTGCAATGGAGGAGTATTGATCAGATCTAGTAATGCTTAGTTGGTTTCTGACTTAGTACTTCATGCCAATAGGATGATTGATAAACCCCATAAGGCAAGAGTAGTTGAAGATGATTTTTCTTCTTGTTCTCTTGCCATAATTCTGAATCAATAGATAGAAGAGTACATGAATCCTTCCAAATACGTTGATTACCTTAAAGGCTGAAGTTTCTTCTTTGTATTCCAATAATTGAATTTCAAATTTTTGGGATGATATCCTTGTTTCCTATTGCGATATATTTCTTTTTATTTCAAATGACTGCAAGATAATTTGTTATATTTATGAATTTTTTTGCAGTTTTTTATTATTTAATTGATTTTGATTTGGTGAGATTCATAATTTGCTTAATCCTTTTAAGAAGTATGTGATTGACTAGTGTAGATGGCTTGGAAGAATGAGAAGAATCTCAATGGGCATCCATCCTATGTTGCAGAATTTGATATGGTCATGCAGGTTACGTAATTGTTCTTGTATGTGTAAAAATCAAATCGATTTCTCCCTGATGTTAATACTAACATGACTGATATCTACCAGACAACTAAAATTGAAACTCGTAACTCAGCTTCCTGTCTCAAAGAGCAATCTTGTCTACCATTAGGTGGATACAGGTGATTACTTTTTATCTTATACTTTCTGTGTTTCTTCAAATTGATGCTAGTCTTTAGCACTACAGATGCTTCTATATCCTTTTGGAGGATATTTTGATGAGTAATCCATATCAAGCAATTATCTGTCTTGTTTAACCACATGAAATTTTCAGAATGGATTTTACAATGACGTTTAGATGGTTTTCATCAACATTTAGATATAAGAATATATGCCTCTATTGCATTCAAATTATTGATGTCTTTAATGTTATGGACATTTTTTTTTTGTAATGGCATTTGAGAATCTAAAGTAGTATTTTTTTTTTCCTTCTTGATTTTTTAGGCACTATTTTCTATGCTAAATACTATAAAAATTTGAGAAAATTAAAGATGGGAATACACCATAGAAAAATTTCCCACCTATTTAAGATATTCAATTTGTTTTTATGAGATATGTGAGTAGTGCCACACAGCTAATTTTTTTCTTCATTTGTGCTATCACATTAGATGTTTTGAAACTTTAAGGTGATCAACTTCATTTAATGGACCCAAGTACATTTGCAAATTTTGGCTACATGTATTTCTTTTATGGCAATTATATATGTGAATCATGTTTTAGGATTTATGGGTTTAAAAATGTTGAACGTGGTACATTAGGCTCTTATGGCAATGGTTTATCAAGAGTACTGCTTCTACCTTGCACATAAAAATTGATTATGTTTGCATGCCTAATAGTTAAGGCTTCAAAACAAAGTAAACTCACTGAAATACAATGGTAAGCATATGTGAATTAAACTGACCTCTCCCCCCCCCCCCCCCCACCCCTCCAATCTACTTGTCTTTCAATATTTGCTTCCCTTTTTTCGAAGACAAGGTTTGTTGTCCAGTGAATTGGAGAGAAACTGAATTAAATTTATAAGCAACTGATTCAATGTTATTTCCATAACTTAAAATTTAAGATGTTGCAATTGCAATTGCAATAGCTCATTTCTTTTTTAAGATCCAAACTTTTCCATTATAAATAATTGAAGCTAAACCAATGAAAAATTTGACTATTGATTGTGCCTTTGGAATTTGATGAGCCATGATTGATGAGGTTGATAGCTATATGTATTTTAAATGGCTTGAAATCCATCTGAAGTCATCTACCATGTGATCACTATTTTAGTGTTTTCTGGCGACAAGTTTCGCTTTTCTTTAGTTGTTGATCTTGCTTTAGTTGCACCTTTATGGTTCACTTTGGTGTCAATTGGCTTTCCAGATTGCACTATACTTGACCAGACATTTTTCTAAAATTCTGGTTTTTTTCCCTAGATCAATTTTTTTTCTGTGTAATATATGAATAATATATCTGCAACGTTCCTTGTTTGTCTTACAATCTTGTGTAATCCTCATATTTTGTCCTGCAATTTATACATTTTCTGTTTAAGTGCTTTTGGGGGAATATGTGTGCCTTGTTCTTTTGATTGATCAAGGCATTCAAATATTTATTTGATGTATTTGTTTACTTCCAATTTCTGGTCTGTTATGCTTATGATATATGGTTGTTATTAACATCCTTGATAATGATATGTTAAAGGCAGTGTCTGGTCGGCTCTACCGCCAATTAGTGCTCCCTCTTTTGATCCACCAAAGTCTATCCTACTTGTAATTGCCTCCATGGATTCAGCTTCATTTTTTCGAGACCTAAGCCTAGGCGCTGATTCCCCTATGTCGGTAAGTCTTTGATCCTAAACAAATAAGGGCACATTTACAAAATGCAAAGTTTTTTTTTTGGCATTTTCCCTAAATTTTAAGTTAATGAAAGCTTTGTGTGCATGTTATTAGGGATTGATTGCTTTGTTGGCAGCAGTTGATGCACTCTCCCATGTTAATGATTTGAGCGAGCTCAGAAAACAGGTAGGTTTTTTTGTCTCACATGTTTCAAAGGCATTTATGAAAGCCATGTTTATGGAGTCACATAAATAGAAGAATGGAAAGTTATTTTTTTCATTTTTTTTTAAAATTTGAAAAGGAAGCTTATTGCTTCCCTAATGTTATATTTATTGTTTTTATTGGACTATCCTGGTTTCAGGCATTGATGAAACATGTAACATTTTTATTCTGGATGTGAAACTGAATCTGATTGGGCTTTGGTTTTTGTTAGTTTGCTTTGTCGTAGTATCAGTTTCTTACCTAGTATTCTATTTTCAAAGTATTATCAAGCATGTTCTATTGAGTTCCAATCTTTATGATCCTTTTTTAGTAGAGTTGGGACTTAATGTGGTTGATCACCTAGTTTGAGGAACCCCAACTTGTTATATGGGTGATTCAACAGATGTCGTGATATTTGCTTGTTGCAAGTACCAGTCCAGCAACTGAGCACACATTCTTCGAGATTTTGATGGTGTTTAACTTTTATATTTATTGTTAAATTTTCTCTTAATTATATTACTTCAAAACAAATTGCATTTAAGCTAACTATGCATATTGTTCTGTTTGTAGTTTGCTTCCCTAACCTATGTTTTTTCAATTATACACATTTCTGTAGCTTGTTTTTGCGGCTTTTACCGGTGAAGCATGGGGTTACCTTGGCAGCAGAAGGTTTTTGTTTGAACTAGATATGGGTACAGATTCAGTGAAAAACCTTAAGAGTGAAATGATTGAACAGGTAATTGTTTGTCACAGAATTATATTGAAGGTTCTGTATGTCGTTAAAATATGCTGATTTGATTATGCTGTAATCATGCAGGAGTATTGTGGAATATGCTTTATGGTAATCATAAGTAGGAAAGATTTAGGATTTGCAGATATAACCAAGAAATCATTGAGATATATGTATTTATCACCTTAGAAATCACTTTAGAGTGCTATTAGTCATTTGGCAGGATTTCTTCAAGCCTTCTTTTTAAAAATCTGATATATGAAAATTTTGGTTTGAGTGATAAGCCACGACTACAAAGCTTTACTATTGCACAGTGCATATGTATTGCCATACGGCAGCCCAATTATGTGGGTTATATGCTTGGTTGTTTTGTACTTTTGTGAGAATAGTGATTGTTTGAAGTTTCTTTCTCTGTTACTTTACTCATATTTTTCAAGTTTTGATCTATTGACTACTTCAACACTATGAATTTAACTCCATTTTTTTTAACTCCATGGGATTTTCTCTAATTCCAATGACATGTTGCTAGGTGGCTGTTCATAGCCATCACTTCTTCTGTGTTGCTACTAACATGTAGCCATTGCTAATTGCCCTTTGTAGAAATCTTCTCACCATGATCATCATGCACATTATGCTTTGAAATCGGGTGCTACATTTTTTATGTTGGTATTTGTGGTACCTTTTGCCTTCACTTTGCAATTATTGAATAAGAAATCCAATGTAGCTGGAGCTAGCTTGAGTGGTCTTGTTATCTTTTTGCGGCTTTGTTCAAGTCGTTTGATTATGTTAGGATTTTCTCATACATGCTTTTGGCTCAAATTTAAAACCATTGGAAATTAGGCCCTTTTGCCTTAATTTAAGCAGTGTTCATTTTCTTTTAAAGTAGCACTCAAAAGGTTAACTACCCAATACTTGTAAAACATACTTATACATTTCTAGATTGTCTTTACTTAGTGTATGATTTGTGGTAAATATTTAAAAGAATAAATATAATGTTTATGAGCAAAAAAGAAAAAAAAGATAAAAAATTAAGTTTTTTTAATGTTGTAGATGAGATTCTTATTTAATGTGTAAAGGTAATGCACATTTTCGTTGTTTATTATATTCTTTCAACCTGGGAAAATTAATTAAAACTTGCCTTATCTATTGTATATGTGTTGGCATAGTTTTAAAAATTTTCGTAGTCATCTTTTTGATTTAGGTTTGAGGATGTAAACTTAATCTTTAGGATTTTCGCTTTTATATTAATAAATTATTAAAATATAATCTTGCTTGTGATGTGAGTATTAGAATCTCTTGACTCTAGCAAAGAAAAGCTAGACCAAATAAGCTGCAACTCTTTTGTATATTTAATATTTATTTATTTATTTAGTATATTTAATCATTCATATTTATTTAATTGATGCATTTTAACTTTTCAATATTCTAATTTTTAAACATTTGTAATATTGTTGTATTTGTATGATATCCATATTCTCATAATTCAGCCATGCTTTATAGGACCATATAAAGACATCTTGGGGATTATTGGTACACAACTATGCATGCCCATCTCTAAAGCATGAGGAAATAAAATGGGCCAAGGTTTAGCTTATTGAAGGAAAGAAAGAAAGATCTGCAACAACTCCTAAGCTTTAGTCTTGATGATTGCAAATTTTGAGGCATTGCATACTTGACACAATTTCTTGGTGAGATCTCCAATAAGAAATTTGATTTGCAAGAGAAAGAAAGGATATAGAAAAGAAAAAAAAATGAAAATTTCGAAGGTGGGGTTGAGCCATTCTCAAATCGATCAAAAATGGCCAAATATTGCAGCCTTTGATCGATTTTGAAATAAGATAAATGATAAATAATTTGTAAAAAGAACTTCGCACTTAATTGATCATTTGCTAGATCAAGCTCATGCCCTCTTTAGATTTATGATGGAGTATTGCCTTGAATCTTATGCTTTGATTCAAGGCAATTCTCTTCATCGAACCTCTAATGGTTGCCAACTAATCTCCTCTTTCAGGATGGTAGTTAGCATTGTATTCTTTGATATTCTTTTTAATTAGCTTTTAATTCTTGAAAATATCCCTTCTTTATGATCACATTTAACAATAATATGCTGTGAGGTTGGTTCTGCATGACAATATAGTGAGAGTTTGGGGTAGCATCTCTTGAAACTGCCTTTTATGCTTACATCCATATGATAATATTAGAAGTTAAGTGGGGTGAGAGGGAAAACACAATATACACACTTGACTTTACTCTTCCTCTTAATCAAAGCTCAGTGACGTCAATGACCACCATGATGTGTTGAATCATCTAGTATATTAGGAGATCGAATGGCTTATGGGTCGTTTAAGTCATTTTCATAGAAAATTTATCTAGATCAAATCAACTCTTTAAGAATGTCAAAAATTTGTTGAATTTACCAAAACAACATTGCATTGAATATTACTTATCCCATTGTTAGGTTCCTTTGGGTTGGCTAGGGAGAGAAGGACAACGTTTATTCAATCCTTTGGGATTACAACAATGAGCAGATTTACCTTCTTTGATTGTAGCTTATCAAGGACATTGATGGGCACTTGAAATTGTTGAGGAGCTTAGGCATTTTCTCTATGAGTGACAAGCATATAGCTCACTGCCAGAGAAAAACATGTCAAAATTTCAAGTAAAGGCAAGGCTTAAAAACGAAATATCAAAATGTAGGAGATATAGAGCAATGAACCATGAATGGTTTTTTTTTTGTTTTAGTATTTTTATGTTTTAACTTTCAAGTTACAAATCTGAACCAGGAATTTTCTTATTATGGATTGTTATTCTAAATGAGGGCATATGAAACCAAAGCAATTCATTGTAATATTCAATGAAAAATTTGATTCAAAGAATATGAACTTGTTAAAGCCATTAGACTTTGGGGAGAGAATGGTAGCATTTATTCAATCCTTTGGGTTTACGACAACAAGCTGATTCACCTTACTTGATTTTAGCTTGTCAAGGACATAGACAGTTGAAATTGTTTAGGAGAAAAACTGGCTTGATGTTAGCTTATCAAGGATATCAATAGATACTTGATTATAGCTTAGTATGTCCACTTTTACGTGATTGTAGTTTATCAAGAATATGAATAGACACTTCTTATTGGCTAAGGAGAGAAAGACAACATTTATTTATCCTTTAGGATTACAACAATAAGCAGATTTATATTGCTTGATTATGGCTTTTCAAGGACATTAATAGACACTTGGAATTATTTAGCAGCTTATGCTTTTTTTTGTCTTTAAGCAATCAAGTATATGGCTCATTGCGAGAGTTAAATATGTTGTCTAAATTGTAAGTAAATAAAGGGCTTAAAAATGAAATATCAAAATCTATTAGATGTAGAACAACTATGAATGTTTTTATGGTGGTTTGTTATTCTACTTGACAATGTATAAAAGCGAAGCAATTCACTTAAAAACTTAATAGAAATGTTGAATCAAAGTATAGGAACTTTAAAATTCAATGAATTGTCCTCATCAAATCCCCAAGTGTTTGAATAACTTAATCCCATTAAATGGGGTCAATTTTTTAAGATTAATCTAGGTGTCATTCAATGATAGTTTCTTCCATTGCATTAAATATCTTTGATAGATTTAGTGTCTTGTTATAGTGGTTTGAACAATTTTTGCATGATTGATTTGCTAACTCTTGTCTATTTAGGTTGGTGGATAATAAGGGACAAGTGTACTCTTTAGGATTTGTATGATATTTTGCTTAGGATAATTGTTAGTTTTATATAAGCAATGAGGTTTGAGATATTGAAAATATATCTAATTGATTACTCACATTTGACTCTATGGTATAAACTTTTGACTCAGTTTTCTTTTGAATCTTAAGAGTGACTTGCATCCTTCACAAGTGCAACATTAAGCCTTGTTTATTGGTATTGTTATTTTTCCTATTTCAATGTTCAAGCATATGAACTCAAGACACGTTATGTAAATGTGTGTACCATGATTTCTATTTGTTAGTGCAAATAAAAAATAAAATATTAAGACCGATGTTTAGGCGTTCTCGTACATTGAAAGACAACAATTATATCAGTTCACATTCTCATATGATACGTTTATTGTATTTGTATGACATAATAAATAGATTGTCATTCTAAGTTATTTATAATATTTGTGAGTTTGATTAAAACGTATTATGATGCTACACTTCCTAGTTTACGTATGCAAGTTGTAAACACAACTTGGCAATCGTATAAGAACTATCTTGCATCCGACCAAGGTAATAGTAATAAGATAAGGTCATATTGGTGTAATGCATTAATTGTACACGACTAACCAAAACTAAGTTATATAAGGGACTTCAAGAGGAAATAAAGTGCGTACTCTTGTGAAGGAAGCTTCGTACTAATATGATGCTAATGAAAACTTAACTCTTAAAGAACAAATGACTCACGTATAAGATCAATACCTTGTATGATCCAGTTCATACTTCTAGTCGTTTAACTGGATGGTGGTTGCATATGTAAGATGAAACTATTGTAGAATATGATGTCCTGACAACATTAAACTTCAGTTGAGGCTTTAAGCCATACAAGCATGATATAGGAAATTATATTATATAATCATTAGGTTTTAAGGAATATAACTTGTTTTAAATTTGATTTAATTTTCTTAAGAGTTAACCTTGCTCTAAAGTGTGTATGTAGTGACATTATAATTAAGTTAGTACATGTTAAGGACTTATGATTTAAAAGGTATGTTTTAGTAATGTATCCATTAAATGAAAATGTAGTGCACTCCTAATTGTGTTATATAGTAGAACAAGTTATGGAATTAACAACTCAAACCAGATTGATTGCATGTAGATGAACTCTTGATGGGAAGCCACTTTATGAAGAGTTGAAGTCAAGGATTCATAATATGCAACTTAAGCCATAACCCATGAGCATAGGGCCTCATCCTTCTTCTAATTCCAAGCATTTGAACCTTGCTCTTTTTTTATCATTTATTGCAACTAAATAATATTTTAAAAACATATGTTAATATGCTAATAGTTTGATTTTTTTATTATCAACCTCAATGGTACAACGAAAGAAGAAAAAAAATTAAAATCTTATAAAGTTTGGAGAGATAAGGAATATGCATGCTATTAATTAAAAATTAATTTCAAATCACTAATTTTATTGCTTATGAAAGTCTTATTTATATATACAACTATTATAACATTCAATTGAAAAAGTCAACAATTTCATGTTAATCTTAACAAAATAAATTCTAATTTGAGTAATTTTAAAATCCAAATTAAATAAATTACTAAAGAAAATAACTTAAAATTTTAATTTAAATAATGTAAATAAAAATTTGAAGTGAATATTATCTAAATGAATTTAAATTCAAATAAATTTAAAATTTATTGATTGTCTTCATTAAAGAAGTATAACTTACATTTTTGTCATGCTTCAAAATGCTTTAGGCATCTCAACATTAATATCCAAGTCATGCACTAATGGCCTAGCTTAAGCAAAAACAAAATGCATAAGTTAATGAGTAACACAATTGTAAAATACTTGGCTAGAATTGATTTTTGTGTTATTGAATGGCCTCCTTTTATTAGCGGGGGAACCTCGGTGTTGATGACGACTTTTGGTGTTACAGTGTTAACAAGGCCCATCTTTGAAGTTGATGGTGAAGCTTCTAGATTGAACTTACAATTGGAGTTAAGTAGAATTGATGTGACTAGAATCAGAAGAAATAATAGAATTAGATTGATCCTAGAAACTAATTCAAATTGGCTAAACTGATGCTAAACTAGAATTGTCAATTAGTTTTGCAATAATGGTATCGTCCTATTAGTGATAACATTGACTTTAGTTTAAGCAAATTTGGTTTAACATAGAATTGATTTTTCCAATTCAAGATTGATTTGAATTTGGTTAGTTTTAATTTCAAGTCAACTTAACTTGTAATGGACCAACTTTAAGTCAAATAGGTTGAAAAATTAAGTTGGATCAAAGCTATTAAAGAACTCAATTATGGTTATTTGAACACGAACTAAATAATGACATGATGCTTCTTTTACATAATTGAAGCCATTATATTAATGCATTTTGCACCAATTTTCTTGAAATATATTGTACATACCAACTTATTCTCTCTTGAGCAAATAACAACTAACAAAAAATTAGGTTAAATAGATTGATTCGAGTCGAGCAACGGATGGCTTTTGCACTAATTATTTTGAGTTGAATACGTTGATTTGAGTGAAATAGCAAATGCCTTTTGTGCTAATTATTGAGTCAAATAAGTTGAAAAGTCAAGTAAACTTAAAGCTATTAAAGAACTCAATTTTGATGATTCAAACACGGAACTCGAAAATGATAAGATGCTTCTTTGGCATAATTGTTGGATCCAGTCAATGGCTTTTTGCACTAATTTTTTTGGAATGTATTGTATATATCTATTTGCTCTCACTTAAATGAAAAAATAATAACTGATGGATTTCTAACGTGCCACCTTAATTTGAAAATATGACTCTCAATTACTATTAGAACATTACCAACTTATGCAATTTGTTAATATATTTTATATGTTTTAATTTCAAGTCGGCTAAATTCATAAGTCAATCGAGCCAACCTTCATTTTAAATTGGTTTTAAAATAGCATTTGAAAGGATGGATTGTGATCGGTTTGATTTATTTTTACTTGATAGCAATTCAATCAAAATGTTGAATAATCTAGAATCGACTTTTGCATTTGCTTATCACTCCTATGGATACCAGGTTAGCCCTAGTTGTCTTGCTAAAAGTGTATTGTTTGGCTCGAAGGTGATCTAACTAGATTGGAATTGCCTAGCTTCTCCTTTGTCTTGTCTCTCAACCACTAAAACAGATAGTGGTCTTATTGATAATTAAAAAAATTAAAAGAGGCATAGTTTTTATAGAAACCATATGTTATGTCAAATGGATGCAAAATTAAGAACACGCCCCCAAACTTTGTTAAATATCATTTGGTGAAAAATTATTCAAAATGTTTGCTGTATTATAAATGATGCTAAGGTGGATGATGATTTCAAACTACCAAGAAGCTTGCTGTGCAACATAGCTAACAGCTTTTATGGTTGTTAAAACTCTATGAGAAGTGGGTTTAGAGTTGAGCGTGTCCCCATCCAACCAAATACCCTCTGTGGGGGAAAAATTAACAAAAAGATCAAATTGTGATTTATATCATAATTTTTTAAAATATGATAGATCAAGTATGTGTTATTGGTTGAAGCTTTTTTAGCAAGAGCTACTTGCTTGAAAAGATAAGCATTGGGCTTACTATTATGAGTAACAATAAACCAATCATATAAAGCTTTTGTTTATCACTAATAAAATATGCTTAGGTTTAACCAAATTTCTTGCTGGCCAAAAGAATACCCACTCCTGTGCTCCCCCCTCCCTCCCCCCACAACACAATCCTCTCTTAGGAACTGTCCACTGGGTTATTTCATTAGTATTGGATATATTTTCTTCTTGAATTTGAATTCCTTCTAATTGTGGCCAATTTACTATTGAAATGCGAGCTTTAATTTATTCTAAGGACTTGTGAATAAGGACAAACCTGGTTCGGTTCATGAAAAGCATACCCTTTGATACGTGAAATTCATTGTACCCCTTGCGTTCTACAAAGGATAAAGAAAAGTTGTTATTACCATCAATTTAAAGAGAAGGAAAAGAGACATTTCGAACATTATTTTCATGTTTTTCACGCAAGTTTTTTTTGTCACCTTGTTTTCCTTGAACTTTGTTAAAACCAACACTTCTCTTATATTTTTATTAAATTGTTTATGTTAGCACTTAGACCAGATAGCATCTTGTACCTTGTAGCAAGTCTTTTTTTTGCTTCATACCTGCCTAGGTTATTGTTGAAGAAAACAAAACATTTTTTTCCTTTTTTCTGGAAACCTGTTATTCCTGTTTGTTTTCTGTTTTTTATTTATTGTGCTTTTTGTTATCTAAGATTTAGTGTGTTTTATAGTTTATATGCATAGGATGTCTTGATTATTATTTACTCTTCCCGCACAATGGAGGGCTGTTATGTTGTGCTCTCTTCTTCGTACTTAACCTGAATTGTTCACAAGATAAACTTTTCTTGTCCATGCATTATGTGGTTCTGGTGTTTGTTATGTTCCAATTTCTTAATATGATATTTTTTTAAAATCAATAATTACTCTATCTATATTTATTTAGATAATAATTCCATCACAACATTGCTTTTAATGCTTTTGTGTTTGTGTACAGGTCTTGGAAATTGGATCCGTTGGAAAAGGCATACATCAAGGTGCAACTACCTTTTTTGCTCACTCAGACAAGGTGCATGCAAATTTATTTGCTGCTTCGCATTACTATATGTTAAATAATTTAACCTTTGAACTTTTGTATATTTTGATCTGAGAAGGCAAGCACAAATTGTTTTAGCAGTTTAATTGATATAGTTTTTTCTATTGGACTAATTAACTATTTTTTTTTCATACTCCTAATTTTATGATATTCACCCTCATTATCTTCAATCCCTTCTTTCATATTCTGTGTCTCTCTCCTCCCCCTCCCCCCCCCCCTCTCCCGCCAAATCCATTATCTTTCATGTTGCTTTGTCATTCTTTTTAAGTCTTGGAAATACACGGAGATTTCAAGGTCCTTGTGAAGTGCAAATCTAATGATGATGCAATCTAATGTGCTTAATGATGCAATGTGCATACTAATAACCATAGCTTCTTAAAAGGTCAGGCATTACTAGGAAATCATACAATGAAAGAGAATTTGAAGATTGAATTCAAGTTTTTAGTACATAGTGGTATACAGTGTTTTGAAACAACATCGAGAAATAAAATTATCAATTGGAATTAATATCATAGAGTAATGGCAAATTTGATTTAATTCTTAGATGTCACCTGATGTATAGATTTTGTTAGCAAAGGGTAAAAGCAATGGTTCACCTATTTATTTTGAATTACTTGTGAAAGCTGACAAAGCGAAAGACAAATCTATTCCAATGCAAAGTTACTTTCAATCATGCCTCAGCATAAAATGTTCCAACATTTTTTGGAAATCCCTAAAATATCCTTAAGAGAATATTAAAATTTCTTGTCCTTTTTTAAACATGTAGTTTGTTAAGGGTTAACTCAAGGGGTACTTTTAAGCCATAATAATTTTGCACATTAACATTGAAAGGTATTGTAGAGGCATCTCATATCTTTGTCCAACATATGCTGAGAATATACCTTCTATGTAATCACAGCTACTGTGGCCTTTGTCCATGATGTATGTAGTTTTCTTTCCCATGGAATAGTTCACTCAATAATCTACCACATCTTGGAGCTCGAAGTATTGAAAGCTTTTACTTTCTATTTTTTTTTTTTTGAGGTTTATGGTAGAAGGATATTCATATGATATGTTTTACTATGTTTCTTATTTTCATTTTCATGTGCTTGTTAAGCAGCCTTTTACTTAATGGCCTGATATTAAGCCGCAAGTTAAGGTTTAGCACTTGTAGTTGGTACGTTGTTGAAGTTGTCTTGTAGAAGTTTCACTTCACGTGAACTAATGAAAAGAATATGTTGAATATGAAGCTCTCCTTATTTCATGTTTCTTATGTTGTCTTGTATAGGATACGTCTTCAACAAAAGAAATCCTAGATGCCTTGCAGAAGGCTAGCGTATCTCTCGGTTCGGATGATGTCAAAGTTAAAAAAGCTGATACGTCAAATCCTGGTGTCCCTCCATCTTCTTTAATGCCATTTCTCAGAAAGGTTCGTATGAACATGAAAATTATCAGTGCACACTCATTTGTCTATATCCAATTAATTTCATTATTTAATTTTGTTCAAACTAATGAATCGAAAAATGAATAGTGCTATAGACTTCACTACCGAAACTCTAGATTACTTGACATGAAAGCAATTTTATGGCATTAGATATTTGCATGATAATATTTTACAAATCAAATTCCTATCCCCAATGCATGTGCCGTTTAAGCTAGTAGCATTCATTTCCTAGAACTTACCCATGTGTCATCTTTTCACATGACTGTAAGATTATACATGGATCGGCAAAGTTAATCTTCCTGTTCTTACCAGATATTGATAAACATTATTTTGTTTTCTGCTCCAATCGAAATGTCTGTACAACAGTGTTTCTTTGTAACATTCACTATGATCACTTCTATTCAAAATTTATGTCCAATTCTATTTGCTCTTCTGTTTTTAATTGTTCAGTCTCTTTTGCAGAATTATTCTATCGCTGCTGTGGCCTTAGAAGACTTTGACACATCGTTCACTAACAAGTTTTACCATAGTCACCTGGATAATGCTTGTGAGTACCTTTCTTATTTTTGGAAGTGCTAATTGACTTTATAACTTTAACCTAATGACATGTTTCTGTTGTAGTGAACATCAACTCTTCCTCTATAGCTGCTGCAGCTATTCTTGTTGCCCGAGCTCTATATATTCTTGGTAGTGATGACCAGACCTTGAACCTTATGGTACTGAACTCTATAAAAGTCAATGTTTCTTTGGTCGAAGAACTGGTTGGATGCTTCTTGACATGTGAAGTCGATCTTTCTTGTGGCATTGTCAAGCACTTTATTTCTCCAAGCAATGTATGCCCGAGTCATTATGTTGGTGTTTTTGTTGACTCGCCTTCAGAAACTCAGCATCCTCTCAATGCAGATGACACTTCGCGTTTTGTCTGGAACTTTTTAGCAGATAGAACTTCTTCACCATTGAGAATTCCAAGTTCTTGCAAAAGTGGTTGTGGTAACAGTTCTGATATATGTGTAGGGGCAGAAACTGAGAACAGTAGATGCGTTACATCCACAACTCGGTAATTTCATCTTATTTCTTTTTACAAGCAAGAAGACTGTTTCTTATGTTATTCTTTTACATATAACCATGGAATGGCCAGGGATTTGCTATTAGTTTTTTTAACTTGGTAGTTTAAACAGAATTCTCTTTTCTTTTAACTTTAGGATATTGGGCTATGCCTTTGCTGACTTCGCGTGCAAATAAAAACCCACAACATTCATTGACTTATGGGGTGATTTAGAACCTTAATTTTCCCATCACATTGTACTTAATCCAATCCATGTCATGTTAGTTGAAATCTCTATGAGGCTTGAGACAAAAAAGATGAATGCAGAGAATTAAGTGAAATTCCTATATTGTGATAGATAATGCATCTTAACATGAAATGTAGATTTAATTTTTTTTTTTTTAAGTTACTGTTTTTAAAGTGGCTTTCTGCTTGTTTCAGGTATGTCCCTGCTTATTCAACTCGGCTGAAATTTGAGGCCAACTCGTGGCACATCTTACCGGTTAATGCCTCGGATCCTCTGGGTTCACTAGACCCAGTCTGGACTGAAAGCTACTGGAAATCCATCGGCTTGCGAGTTTACTCGGTTCAGAGTTCAACTTATGATAATTTAGTCCTCCTTTCAGGAATTGGGATTACGGTTGCCACATATATTACTACTGTGGCGGCCAGAACGCTACTATTGAAAGCTCTGAAGCATGATTGAAACTTTGTAAAGATCTGCATTCACTTGAGGCAGCTGAAATTTATTGGGCTCTAACCTCAACAGATTGACCAAAGTTGGTCGTTTAAGATATTTAGCAAGAACAGTCTCTGTAAGAGTGCTTCTTATAAATTAATCTAAACTTTGTATTTTACTTCTTTTTCATGCATATATATCTATATATATAATTTGTTTTATAGAAATTAATTTGGTATATGCATTGTTGAATTCTGTCGCTTCATAGTCTTTTAAAGTCCTGTTTTGGCGACTGCATTTTTTTGCTTTGTGAATGCAGGACATGCATGATGTCACATGAGTTGCATTGCTACAATAGGTTTAGTATTGTTTGGATTTAGATTCATCTTATATATGCTTTTGACTTCGATTACTTAATGGTCTTTTGGTCGATCTATTGGCTCTCAAGTATTATTTTTGGTCATCCTCCGTTGTTTTTACCCAATTCTTTTGTTCCTTAGCTTTTTCAAAGTTTTGTGATTCAACTAATAAGAAATTATTTGACTTATAAATTTTTGTTAGACTTCTTGTCCATCTTGGAGTTAACTCCAATGTAATTAAATTTTTCTAAGTGGATTGACATGGACTCAAACCTGTATCGGAGGTAGATCTTGAACTTGATTCAATGTGTTTCAGAGTGTCATGTTGCTCTCTTAGCTAGATCACTATAATCCTTGGTAAGTGCTATTTGGTATCGGTTGATTTTTCTACACATTTTCTTTTTACCAATTCCAGGAAGTCTTCTTATCGAACACATCTATGCTAATTATCAACGTTTTCTTCTCTAAATCATACAGTCCCCCTTTGTGCCATCAACATAGTTTATGAATATACAATGCTCACTTTTATCATGGAGCTTTGATCTTTTTTTTCTACTGGTACATGCGCATAGTGCGCTATCAAACATTTTTTTACGATTGATCTTTGGTTGGACACCACTCCAAAGATGAGTATATGTTATCAGTTGTCTTTGAATGTCGTCATGTCTTCACAAAAATGACAAAAAATTTTTTAGTAAATTCACCGTTTTGTTCACTTTGCAACAACTTAATTTTATGAACACTTTGATTTTCAATAATAACCTTGAATTTCTTGAATATATCGGAAGTCTTTTGACTTTTTTTTTAAGGAAATAAACTAATATCATCCTTGTATAATCATATATGAAAATTTGGAAATATCATTTTTGATCTTGTGATGGTGTTTGTATTTTCCCACATGTTGGTATGAACTAGCTCCAGTGGAAAAAGATGCTTGATGTTTATTAAAAGTACATTCATAGATGTTTAATCTTATGTTAATAAACGATTGTCTCTTGATCATGTTTTTAACTCTTTGTAGTTTCAATGTTTTATAATTGAGATGCTCAAACATTTTGTCATAAGTTAGTTCTCAGTTCATTTTGTAATACCAATTGTGAAGCATAATTAATTTGCAATGCAAAACTTATGGATCTATTTATATCCACCTTTGTTAGAACTTGATTTTTATTATTTTAATGTACTATTATGTAATCGCCATCTTCATAGTAAATAGCATACCCATATTGTATTAATTACTTGACGTTTAATAAATTTTGTTTCAGCCACACTTTGGTTCGTCTTATAATGTTTTCTTTACTTCTAACTTGAACCATGTAACCATTTCTCATGCATGCCTTGGTTTTCATTACATGTCTTGAAATATTTTCTTGTTATTAGTTATATGGTTTGTTAAGCTATTGTTTAGATATCAAATATTATCCTTTTTGTTTTTTGAGGTATGATAAATATAAGAAATATTTTCTAGATTTTTTGTTCTTTTGTGAAATTTGTCCGACTACTATTTTGAGATTTATAATTTCTTCCAATATAAACATACTTCTTATGTTTATTACATTACTTGTTTTTTTTTTTTTTTTCTAACATGTAGATGTACGATGGTTTAACTTTTTCATATGTTACATCATATATTTGAATTACTTGAGTTTGATTCTTTAGAGTTGTATGATTGCTTTTAAATACCTTTTCTTGGGCAATCCTTTCTTTGATGACTTCCTTGATTCTTAGAGGAATTTTGAGATATGAAACATAGCTTAGCTTGGAAGCACTTTCCATTGACTTTCTTTTGTACAGTAATTTCTTCTTTTCATGCAACTCGAAGGAATCATTAATTGCTGAATTAAAAATGTTAATAGACCTTTCAATTCTTCTATTATATGGATAATATATTTATACCTTTGGGAAGTTAATTAAAATTATTTGAACTACTCTTTTGAAAAAATATATCTTCTTCATACATTTTAGGGTAGTTATGACCTTGATAACACTTGAGAAATCCTCTTTTATTTTAGTTGACTTCATCTATAAGTTTTGAAATGTCTTCGCAAGATTTGTAATTTCATTGCAATCATCTTTGAAGATATTTGAAATTCTTATAATATCTTTTGATGCTTCCCTTGATTTAATTGTATTAATAATTTGTGAGAATAAACTCTCTGTAATATCTTGTTGAATTAAAAATAGTGATATAGAATCTTTCATTTGATCTTCTACAAGAGCTTTCTTTTGTTCATACATTAGTTGTTTCTGCTTTATATATTTAGTATAGCTTTTATTAATAATATTTCACAATCCTTGTGATAGTAATGATGTACACATCTTGATCTTTTGTATATCATAAGTTTTGTTTGCAAATATGGGAATAATCAACTATCATACCTTTGCTAACACTATAAGCTATCGACTTGAGGTGTTTATTCAAATGAATATGATTTCACTATTTCACTAATGCTTGTACTCGAATTTGATAACTTGTTGAAAAAGTTAGAGAAATAAAATGGAGAGAAAATTTGTTTTTATTTTTTAATTATTTTATATTTAATTTTTATGTTATATAAGGATTACATTATAATCTATTTATGGACTTAGGAATATATCTTTTAAAAAAAATATGATTTTTAAAAGATAAACATGATCTTTATCTTTGCTTATCTTAAATCGTCAAATATATATAATTTGAACAATATTTGATATTTAAAAGGTAAAATCTTTCATATCTATATAATGAATAATATTTATCTTATCTTAAATTATTAAATATGAAAATTGAATTATGATTTATCTTTAATATTGTTATTATAGTTTTATGTTTATAAAAATATAAAAAAAAAGTATACGTGTGTATGTATAGTTATCTTCTATTATTTGAGTCTTTTTGAGAGGTAGTTGAAGGGTTTTTTTTCAATTCATTTAGAATGATTGTATGCATAAATTGTGGATTGGCTTCTTCTAAAGGAGGGCCTATGAACTCATGTACATTAATTAAGATTTTGTTCACCAAGTATAATAGATATTACCTAACAATCATCTTAATTCCAAATCCAATTTTTTGATTTATGTATCAGTCTATATCAATGATCTAATCAATATTAAAGATCAAAAGTATCTTATTATCCATATACTTTTTCTTAAGCTTTAATCAAAACTATCTTTTCTTCGTGTTGCCATTCTCAATAGTCTAACTATGTCCAAAGGTTAGTATTCTTTCATCAAAATATAATTATTAACCACGTCTTGTTAATCTTTTTTTTATTACAATTATTATTTAGATAATAATGTGTAAATCTACAAACTTTGCCCATCAAACCCATCATCCAAATTAAGATAAGATATGATTTCTTAGTCCATTATGGTTGTATAAAGCTTTACTTGATACATTTAGTGGGCATGAGCTTTTTGCTTTCCAAAGTGTAACATGGACTAGGGAATTGAGATTTTCTCACCAATTGTTCTAACACGGTCTGAATTCAATGAGTCTACTTGGGCTATTTTGGTGCAATTTTGAAAAAGGAATTATATAGTTTGACAATATTGCTTGACAAATTATTATTTAGAATATTATATTTTTTTTTCAAAAATAGCAATGTTATGTAGTATCAATAATTTTTTTTTTAAAAAAAAGCACTATAATGACTATAATATAGTTAAATAAAACAAATGTTAAAAGAAATCAACTTACGTGTCTCATAAAAATGAAAGTTTGGTAGTTTATATATTCCCTTATCTTAACTAATTGGCCAACAACAAAAATAATAATCAATTAAAAAGGATGATTAAGATAACCTTATAATCATGAAAAAAATCATATTCATACCTTATCACCAATTTTGAATCGTTATGGACCTATATGTAGCTCATGTCAAGTCTCTCAAACAATTAGTGTTTCATAGTTGATTTGATTGTTGTATACTTGATAGTTAAATTTGATTTCATTTTTTAGAATAAATGCCAAAGAGGCTTTTTAGTACGATCCCTACAACATGACAATTCCATGTAGAGGTTTACAAAGCCTGTGATAATAAAAGTTGCTATTTTGGTTATTGTACATTTCTATAATCTATTATTTAAGATAATAATAGTTACTACTTATTTCGTCATGAGTTATCATTATGAGATATATCATCGTTACTAAATGTGATTGAAATTTCATCAATTGATAATTGCTCCACATTTTGAATGACTCAATTCACTTACTGTACTAATAAGCAACAAATGATACAACAATTTTGTAAATTGCCTTGTAACCAAATAACATCAACTCATACACAACAAATACATTTTGTGCAATCTTAGGCACAAATTACTTATATAATTCTATCAAAGAATTGATATAATACACTTTATTCTTATTATAATTTTTTTTTACTAGAACATTTTAATTATTATGCCTTGGATGTTAAATAATATGTAAATGAGTTATGTCGTGATTATAAATGGCTTATGAAGTTTGGCTAGAGTTTTCAAAGGAATGTCTCTAAAAAATGCTTTAGAGATAGAATTTAATGCAACTATAGAAAGTATTTTTGTTAACAAATATTTTTTATAATTTTGAATTTGAAATGAAATAACTCCACTCACAAATTTTTTGCTTAATGAAAGTTTTCAAATATTTTTTTTATTTTAAATAACAAAAAAATCTATCAAAATTTTTCATTACTTATAAAGAATTATCATCCAAACATAACTTTCATTTCAATAAAAAGCCCTAAGCGTGAGCTTATAAGGTTTACACCTTTGCTTGCGTTGCAATTCACGTGGATCATTCCAAACAAGGACAAATAGTTCATCTTAGGTTCATTCCCACAACAAAGTCCTTTTTTATATACCCTCACTAATGTTTAGACTCAGTCATTCTATCAGACAAGATGCTGTTAGAAATGATTTTTTATAATTTTTTTTTTAAATATTAAAAAAATTTAAATTATGCCCATGATTTTTAAGGATAGCCCTGATATCTGGTGACTCAAAATTCATTTTTTATGTGAAAATAAATTAAAATAATAGGTAATATTTAATTAAATTACGCCAAAGTGGTGTAGTTGCATTTTACAATGTATTCTATCACAATAACTGACATCTTTTCTCCTCCAAACTCTTTTGGAAGGTAAATTGCCAGCTAATTTACAGGATGGAAGACTGTGACTGGAATACTTTGTTTATTTCTTTTCTCAAATGAAGCTTTCCCAATATGGTTTAGGTTTGGTGGCTTCATGCCAAGAAATCTGAATAAAAATAAAAAGGACTAGAGTAATTCAAATATATGTAACTCTCAACTTTTAAAACCTAAATAATTTTTAGATGTATATATCTTTTCAAGTGTACATTTTTTGTGTTCGTAAGACTATCATAGATGACAATAATGTATGAACTAGTCCAAAACCATGATACATAATAGGATTCATTGTGATATAAAGAATAGGTTTTGGGCAACAGTTGTGATAAGGAGATTGTAGTTTGTGGAACTATAGGCGGTTGATGAGGCATTATCATAATGTGGTGTATGAACTTGCAAAAGGTGATAGTAAGAAAATTATGCATGCTATTTTTTGTAATTTTTTAGCATAACAAACAATTTGGGATTACAAAAATTATTGCAAATTCAAGAGAATACTTGATGATGAGAATTGGTGACAATAGATGAAAGAACTTCTAAGATAGTTTGAAGTAAGAAGCTGGTAATATAAATAAGCTTGTCACAAAGTTGTAGAATTACTCATACGATTTATATCTTAGTAGATGAACAACACCTTTTATGGTTAGGATTTAGAGCATCACATCCTTAATAAGGAATATACACTTTCTTTCATGGTTTAAAAGCTCTCAAAATTTATTTTAATCATCTAACTTTCATTGCTTGTGATTATAAGGTATTTTAAAGAAATACAATAACTTAAAGGTGAAAAAAGCTTCTCATAAGTCATAAAAATCTAAATCTATCTCATATTTCTCAACAACAATAGAGCAATGCAAAGTAATTGATCACATCTGTTCGACTACCCAATGAAGTTTGTTTGACAGTCAATGGTAGTTCCATATTGACATCACAAGGTGGTGAAGTGACTAACCCATCTTGGGTGATTAGCTATAAAACACTAAGTTATTTAAAATTTTTTAGATGTATTAAACTAATTCAAATTAACTTAATAAATTCACATAATCCACAGGTTATCTAGTGTGATTATGATATGATATTCAAAAATCGTATTTTGTATAAATGTATTCTATATGATGAGCTTATGTTAATGAAAAAGTAAATACCAATATTATGATAAATGAAATCAATATTTTGGTAATAGCTTAAGATGGAATAAAATATTCATATTAAAAAATGTCTTAAAAATATGTTCATTGAGAAGTAATTTAGATTTGTAAATTGAGCATATCTCAAAAAAGTTTGTTAAGAAAATTTCAATAGTATTTGATTTATAATTTTCAAAAATTAAATATTTGATATGAATTTTTCAAGATAAAGAAAATAAATATGTAATTTTAATTTAGAAGTTTATATGATTATCCTTAAGAATTTGAGGATTAATTGGAGAAACCTTAAACAATTGTCTTTTTTTGTGTATAGATGAGAAAAACTTAATGTTAGCAATTTGATTAAGAACAAGAATGAAAAGAGCATAAGAAGGGGTGAAGGTAGGAGGTTGCAGAAGAGTTTTTATAAAGCTCAAAGAAATATAATATATATATATATATATATATTGATAAAAGAAGTAACTAATTATTTAGAATATTATGATTTTCATAATTTATAATTTCTTTTTTTTATCCATCAATTAATTTTGATGTTATTATTTTTTTTTTATTTTTAACATCCAATAAATTTAAATTACTCAAAATAATTTGTGATTGCTTTTGGAATTTTAATAATGCGTTATTTATGAAGCATCATATGATGGTCTGATTGAACCATTTACTGCTTTTCAACTTTATGTTAATTATACAATATGATAATATTAAATGTATCATATAATTTCCTCAAAAACTTGGTACAATGCTACTATTAACCAAAGTTTGATTGTATGACATAATTAGAAATTATGATATTATTTGATTTGCTTAGGAAAAGGTTTATCCATAATCTTTTACTTAATAGACTATTTGTTTGTACTCATAATATGATATATTTAGGCCTATCACATAATACAATCAGGCACATTATATAATACACGAAGCATGGACTTCCATAATGACACAACAAAATTTGACCCTATCCTTAACCAATCCAGAACCAATTGTTAAGCAACTAAAAGAGCAACATAACAATAACACAAGGAAAACAAACTCATATAATACCATACCTTAGATCAAATCTTTGCTCAAGAAAAAGATAATGCTTTTTCTTGAGCTCTTCTATATCCTTAAGCTTATGTTCCTATTGTAGCTTTCTTAGGCAAAGCTTACCTACAAACTCTTTTTGGCGGATGCCATCCTCAAACATAATGCTTATAACTAATCAATATTGGTTATCATCACTTAACTATTACATTTATTTTTGTCATTATTGGTTATGCGTGTTGAACTAACTTTGAGATTGGTCATAGTATTAAAGATCTTTTAAAAGCACATATTCCTTCAAAGGGTCGATTACGATGTGGGCTAGGTTGATGCTAAAGTTCCACTAATCGATCTCCCTTTTCCTTCAAAAGGACTCCCTTCCCTTTTAGGTTTTTTCACTTACACTCATGCACAATCAAAATAAGAAGAAGAGATAAAGCCTATCCTCTTAATAAATAAAGTATTAGAACAAAAACTTCTTTTTATTTTCTTTTTTTACTTAAAAATTTTATTAAAGATCCAAATAACTTCTAAAAATTACAAATAGTGCACCAACAAATCTCTCAAGTCAAACCTTTTCAATGGTATGCTTAAAATTCAAGTCTAACTACCCTTTTCAAGACACATCGAAATACATCGATTTCATAATTTGGATCTACATAGCATACATCCAATATTAAATACAAAAATATAAATGTATTTTATAATTAAATAATTTGGGTTGTCACAATGTTCTCATTTTATATAAATTTCATCCAAAAAATTAGAATAATTAAGGATAATAGAGTATCATGTATATTTAATTTCCTAAATTACTTTTCTTTTAGTATGATTATTCCAAAACACTTTTTTCATAGTAATAACTTTGTTCCCTAATCACTTATTCAATTAGAATATTAACTAGTTGTTCTTGAAATGATATATTAAGATAGATTTCAATCTCAATCTCCTTATGAGGAAGGAGACTAGATAACTCCTCTAAACAAATATCCAAATACTCACAAATTATTGACATATCTTGAGACTTAATAATGTTTGATTAATAAAAATAATAGATATAACAAAAATCATTAATTACCTTTCCTCAATATTTGTTTAGCCTTCTACACATAAATAAGTGAGATTCTTATTTATTCACCAAAGATGACTACTTCTTTATTTGGAGTTATTAAGATAATTCTCTTTTTCATATAATAAATAATTACTTGGTGTTCATATAACCAATCTATGCCTAGAATAATATCAAGTTTAGATAAGGACAAGACAAATAATTTAGCAAAAAAATTCTTTTCTCTTACTTGTATTTCTCTTAGCATAAACACATATGATAAAAATCCACTTACATCAAACAATTTCACAAATAAAGGATTATTCATTTGATTCAAATTGATAATCAATATATCAAGCACATGATAAGATATGAATCAATGTAAGGCACTAAAATCAAATAAAGCATAATAGTTGCTAAAAGAATATCATACTTGTTATCACATTAGTTAAGGGAGAGGCACCTTATTAGATGATTGCATACACCATGGGTTATCCACCTCAACTTACAAATTGGACTTAACGTACATTACTTGAGATTTTCATTGAAGCAATCCCTTTGTCTTTACTAGAACCTCCTTTAACAGCACCATGACTTAAGTTTGGTGGCAAAGAAGCCATCTTTGATACAGCTTAGGGATAGGCTATGTCCCAACTCTTCCTAACTAAAGCATCTAAGTTGGTATCCCTACCTAAACCAATGGACACCTTAATGAAATTGACCACATTCTAAACAAAAATCTATCTTCCCACAATATTTTTTATTTATTATGCTATTACTAGCATCATAGTCTTACTATTCTTTTTGAATGGATTTGAACTCTTTGGTGGCAAAGATGTCTCTTTTTTATAGTTGCTATCTTGTAAGACTAAAAAATTATCAAATCTTGTTCTACTAACCTAGTTTGCTCTATAAGCTCAACAAAATCAATAGTGATGTACATTTTTCCAACCTTAGAAAAAACATAAAACATGTCTAATCCTTGGAACTCACTACCTATGGTTCATGATGAGATAAGAAGGTAAATCTTCTTTCATAGTCTGTTATGGACATGTCTCTTTACTATAAGACTATCAATTCTTTGATATAGCTTAGGGATAGGCTCTAGTAAAATGTCCCAACTCTCTATAACTAAAGCATCTAGGTTGGTATCCCTACTTAAACTAATAGACTCCTTAAAGAAATTTACCACATTCTATACAAGACAGTGTCTTCCTAACACATTTTGTATTTATTACGCTACTACTATAATCCTACTAGTTATGCTGGAAGCAACCAAAACATTTGTTATCTTTTAACTTATAAAAGATCTATTTGAATGGATTTTAACTCTTTGATGACATATATGTCTCTTTTTTGTAGTTGCTACCATGTAGAACTGAAAAATTTCCAAATCTAGTTTCGTTAACCTAGTTTGCTGCACAAGCTTAACAAAATTAGTAGTCTTGCATGTTTTCTCAACCATAAAAAACATAAAACATCTCTAATCCTTTGAACTCACTACCTATGGTTCATGGTGAGATAAGAAGGTAAATCTTCTTTCATAGTTTGTTATTGACATGTCCATTTACTATAAAGCTATCAATTTTTACCTCATCTTTTCTCTAATGGTTTGGGGGAGGGGGGGGGGGGGGGTGCAAACCATCTCATAAGATCCTTTGTAAAAACTTTTTATAAGGTTTTCCTCATCGAGGAACCTTAAAGCATAAGAGATGGTGAGATGTCTGCCACAATATGGTAGCCCCATCCAAAAGCAAAAGAGCAAGTAGCTTTTTCCTTTATTTTGGGTGAGGAATTCCATCATATATCCTATTGATTTGATTTGTACAATATTTATCTTTAAGTGATTAGACCCACTTGAATAATGGAGATGCTACATTCTGTAAAATTGTTATGTTAATTTATCAGCATGAAAACTCTTTTTAAGGCTTTCTTGGGTACTTAGAGAAGATGATTGTATCTGAGCTTGAAGACTCTATTTTCTTGACCTTTTGTCATTCCCTCTTCACTTTTTATGACTAACATGGGACTTAACCTTTTAAATACCTTTACAATTCTTCTTTCTTAATATAGATACATGTTAGTTTCTTTAATACTCAAAATTAAGCTTTTTTAATAAAAGGGTAGCATATATTGAAATAATTACAATCATGTGAGTATTATTTTAGTGTTCTTAATTAAAAATCTATCCTAAATTATTAACCTTGGGCTCTAATACCACACTATGATGTCTTTCATGACTTAACTTAAAGCAATTGGGTAGAATGAACCAACAATATCATAATATTTGGTAAAATACAAAGCATGTATCAAATATGGAGTACATAATCTCAAATTAAATTAAGGTAATAAAAAACATCAAAAATCTAATATAGCATCTCAAATAAAAAATTTTATAAAAATTAATGTGTATGGTCTTAAGCTAACATACAAAATATAAGATGAAAAATGCACAAACACATCTTTTGTTTATTAAGTGTAATAAAAGTACTCTCTACAATATCTCTCACAGAACCCACAAAACATATCATCAAACTTAAGATCCTAAGATATCCTTTAGAAATTATTAGCTTTGTGTGTATATTTATCCTAACTGATAAGTAGGTAATGAGTATAATATGCTTAATAACCATTAACTATAGGTAAATATTATAATATGGATGTGAGGTACATAGCAAATAAGTAAAGATAGAGTAAAAAATAAGAATAATGCATAGAATTAATAAAATATTTAAAATAATTACTATACATATGCTCATATTCATCATATAATACTCATCATATATTTTTTTTCTCGCTTCCATATTCATATTATTTTCATGTTTTTATTTTGTTTCTCATTTCTTTTTTTAAGGCCTTGATTTTCTTGTATGGCCACTATTCTTATTTCATAAGATCTCTAAAATCTTATATTATATTATCTTCTATTATAGACCCACCTCTTACATTACTTAGTATTCTATACTCATGATGGTATAGCCTTTGTCACATTATGGCCCATAATATAGGTACCAAAGATAATAGGAATGATCTCATCATATATTATAAAACCATCATACACATCTTCCTGTATCATATAATCATGATGATAGAGTCTTTATCTTGTCATGGTACAAAATCTAGGTACCAATGATAGTAAGGATGACTTCTCATATCTAACAACCATGAGATAAGGTCATAGGGAAATTCTCATCACATTCTTGTTTCACCATTTTCTTGATCTAATAGATAAATAGGTTTATTTAGCCAATTATTCTCTTTCTTTCATTTCTTTTTATTTCATGTATTTCTATTTTTTATTTATGTTCTAATACTCATAACACACATACACATATATATCATAGTAGTGTACTATAACATAAATCAAAATATACAAAAATAAATTAATGTTATACAATATGATCATACTATATTCCATAATACTATTTTAATATGATTTAATAATTTAACCTACTTATATTATAGTTACTCACTTTGCTTATAAAATGACTCTAAGATGTTTTTTCTATTATATTTCTTTTTATTTTATCTATTATTTTTATTTTTTTATACAATTTTATTATATTTCTTATTAATAATTACTTATATTTCTTTACAAGGCTATCAAAATGCTTAAACTATGTTTTAAAAACTTTCTTTTCTTCCATCATTTCTCTATACTATAAATTTTCTATATATTAAGAATTTTACAACCATAATCATAAAAAAACCTTAAATACTTCCAAATATCATATTAAAATTCATTGTTCAATCCTTCTTATCATACCATCTAATTCTCCCTATCGTACTATGTTACAAGTGTTGTATTATTATATGTATGCTAAATCAAATGAGCTAATCTCTTACTCTGACCTCATTCTTGAAGTTTAATCATATAATATAATAGAGACATTGTACATATTATTAACAAAGCATTGTATGCTAGTTTGATTAAGCCATCCATTGCTCCCCAATTTTATGCTAATCATACAGTAGATAATATTATATGTAATGTATAATTTTTTTTATAAAAATTAGGGTTGCTCTTAACCAAAGTCTAAACGTATGATACAATCGAAAATGATTATACCATCTAATCTATTAGGGAAAAGAGCCAATCTAAAATCCTTAATGTATTGTCCAAATGCACTTATCATACGATACATTAGGCTTATCATATAATACGTGAGACATGAACTTTAATAACAAAACATATAAATCTAACCCAATCTTTGACCAATCCAAACCTAATTCTTAAGCAACACAATAGCAACCCAAGGAAGGTAAAACTTAGAAAATAGCATACCTTGGATCAAATCTTTGCCAAAGAAATAGATTAGGCTTTTGTGGAGCACTTCTTCTTCCTTAAGCTTATGGCTGCTACTACAACTTCCCCAAGCAAAGCTTGCTTACAATAATACTTGATGTTGAAATTCCATTGATCTATCTCCCTCTACTTTCCTAAGCATTCCCTTCCATTTTGGGTTCCTTCTTTTGCATTCATGCATAGTGAAAACAAGGAGAAGCGATAAAGCATATCCTTTTAATAAATAAAAGATTAGAATAAAATATATTTTTTATTTTTCATATAAAACATCCAAACATCTTCAAATAATTACAAATAATATATCAACAAATTTCTCATATCAAAACCTTCATAATGATATATCTATTTATTATATGGCACATATTTTGATATGCAACAAAATACACTGATTTCATAATTTTGGATATGGACATTCCACATCCAATTTTAAATGCATAAATACAAACAAACTTCTTAATTAAATAATTCAAACCATTATAGATAGCTAAGGTTACAATGTGACTATAATTTGGTGGAGCAAGTACTAGATTGAAGAAAGAATATATATATGTTTAATTGTAAGAATGTCTAAAGTCAAATGACCTCTCATACACATGCAAATGGACATCTTCATCATGTATCTCATCACATGGATTGGGTGAAGGTAAATACATCATAAGTAATGAATCATGATTATTGGTTACAACATCAACAACATTAAGTGTAGATGTAAGCATGAATGGATGGGTTCATTCAAAATTTGGGAAGCTTACAAAATAGAATTACATAAGCATATGATTCGTCAAGTTAGATTGTTGTTTTTTAGATGATAGTCATGGTAAATATTGTGTCCTAATTTTTTTAAAATTAAAGATAAAATAAAATGTCACTTGTTTTTGAAATATTATATGTATCTATATTCATATGTATGTATGCATGTATACACACACACACACACACGTATGGAGACAATCATCTATTTGAAAAGTCCATCTTAATAAAATAATTCTTTATTTAAAAATTATAAATCTTTTTTCTTAATTTTAAAAATTATCTCCTCTTTATCATGAAAATTTTCTTGGACATAAATTGTTCATTTGAAATTATTAAACTACGTAAACTCTTCTAAAGAAACCAAATGTTTTACGTTATTTTAGTTATCCAACACTCATATTCAATTAAACTTGTAACAAAGGATAGTAATAATTCATTCTTTCTATCTTTAAAAAGTTATCTATAGTTCATTTGGCATTAAGATGATATCAATTAACACCATTTTTCAACTACAACAATATTACCATAACTTAATTACTTAATTCTAATACGTGATAATTGTGATCATATAAAAGAAAAATTGTACAATTCAAAGTCATGATCATCACTTATTACTTCACTGGATTTTTATGGTGTACATTTATATCACTTAAAATTAATAAGCATAGACAAGCTAAGCCAATTGAAATATGCTTAACATGTAATGCTATGTACACTTAATGCAAAGAAATAAAAAATTAGGTCGTGCCACGTTTTGAGGTCTATAACATATTAATGAGATAAATAAAATTCATGTATTTTTAAATATAAAAATAACACATAACCAACTTATATATATATATATATATATATATATATATATATATTTGGAATTTCATCATTTGTGTAGAATAAAACATGTTAGTTCTCTCATCAGGTTAGATTACTACAAGGCTTTCTTAAGGCTCTAACAAAATTAAGGCCAGGCCTATGAGTTCAATTAACAAAGTTAGTTATCTCATCTATGGGTGCTTCTTTTATGATTATAAGGGCTCCACCTAATAAAATGTGACCATATAAGTTTATATGACCATTGACATATCCTTTAGAGGATTTAACTTAGCCCCTTTAAAATTGTGTTCAAATTCCATTTGTTTATTTTAATTATACCAAAATTTTCAATTATAATTTCTTTTTTTTTCCAAAAGCATATTTATATCTAAGCCCAAAATTTGATGCAATATTTACTTATTCATTTTTAAAAGAAACCCAAGTAATTAGTTACATGATGAATATAATGAAATTTATGAACCAAACCTAAGAGTGATCAAATAATTTAAGCAATGGTGCAAAATTTCTAATTAGAGCTCAATCTATAGATAAAAACAATCATCTACATCATGAGAAGCTTAAATCAATCCATAAAAATTTAAATTTTTAAAGAAAAAGACCTCTGTTTGAAATCCTTGCATTGCTTCAAATCGATATAGTAAAGTACAAAGATCATTTACCTTTCTCATTTGTAGTGGTTACATCCTAGAGTTTTTCACTTGTGTGAACCACAAACTTAAGCTTAATCTTTTTGTTTTCCTTTTCTACAAGGAAGAACACACCAAATTCTAGTTCCTTCCTTTGGCAAAGCTCATTCTCTCTCTCTCTCTCTCTCTCTCTCTCTTTCTCTCTCTCTCTCTCTATCTTTCTCTCTCTCTCCCTCCTTCCCTCCCTCCCTTAATCCCTCCCTAATAGCAGCATCAAAACTCCATCATGTGTAGCCAAAAGACTCCTTATAGAATCGACTATGTGAAATATTAAGCTTCCTTACCATTTGCATCACTTCGCTCCCCAAACTTTATTAATCAAGTGTTTCTCTCCTCTTTCATGCCTATGGATTCTATGGAGCAACAAGCTCGTTTTCCTAACACCTTAAAGCCTTTTCCCATTGTTTCCATTGTTGGTAGTTTTCTTGTCCATCATTTTGCATATTTGTGCCATTAAGGAAAGAGTATAATTAAAATTTTATGCTTAATTGTATTTCTTGAATTTTTTTATCCAAAGGATCTCCAAGGTTCATCAATCACATATAAAATAATCTATTCTTCAAGCTCTATAAGTCACAAATTTTAATAACTCATTAATATCATATGATATTTTCAAAAAACTCATATATTTATTAAAATAATAATACTTTTATATAGGTTTAGTCTTTATTTTATGATTAAGAAATATCTAATTTTCATTAGATTTATAGTATTTGTGTTCTAATTAAAGTGCATTATTTGTCATAACATTTTCATAATTTTTTAATATTATTTGCTAATTTAATATTTCTTTACTTCTCCAAAAATATTATATATTTTAATAATAATGTTTTATTTAACTTTTGCCCTTTGTTTTATTATTATTCATGTCCAAAATTTATGAAACTTTGACCATTGTATTTATAATAATTGTTTTTATTATTTAAAGTTCTCCTCCTTTCTTTAGATTTCATGGCCTCTTTTTGATAATTATTGGTTAATTTTTTAGTTAAAAAAATCAATAAAAATGACAACACTTAATAAAATTTTAAAATAATAAATTCACATATCTTAGAGGATTATTGAAATTTCTTCTTCCACTTTATAGACTTATTTATCCCATAATTTATGAAAATAAGTGATAAATAAATAAAATTTTAAATTAATTAATTAATTAATTAATTTTTGTTACTTGTTGGCATGTTATCATAAGTGTAAGAAGCTAAGTTTTAATCTCTAGTGGAAGTTAGTTATAATCTTCATAACATTGTCTTTGACATTTTAGAGAAAATTTCGAGAAAATGTTGAGAAAGCATGGGATCCAAGTTATGCAAATGATCAGTGGTAAGATGTATATAGCTTAAATACTGGGATATCAAGACATTCAATTGATAAATATGAGACATTGCCACTTTTCATTTGGAAGTGCAAATTGAAATCTCATGATTAAAACTAATGGAAATTGCTTTTTAATGGCAGACTTATGGCTTACAAATTAAGGTATTAGAAATTTTCACTTATTGTCACATTATTAGGTTATTCTTTGGAGACTCAAGGGTCCTCAATGTATGATCTCAAGAAAAAAGGTAATGTTATAGGAACATGAATGAGAGGCAAGGTATTATTCATATCCAATGAGAGTAAATCAAAGAGACTTCAAAATAAATGATCACTCTTTTAAATGCCATAGGGTCATACCATTGCATAAATTAGACCGCACTAACATACCACCTACCTTGTCCATATGTTGTCGTTGCATTATGTTAAATTTATGTCTAACTAAAATAAATTGGTCATTACCTACTACATGATCACAAATTATAGAGAGATGTATACTAGTGAGTTCCATGACTTCCCTAACATGAAGCATTGTGTGCTTTTTGATAAGGACCTTGGACTAGCTGAGTTGATAACCCTAGCATGTATTAGAAAGGTTGATCAATCTCAAAGCTTGCTTTTCGAAATTCCATGGAAAAGTCAAGTGGAGTGACTAATCAATTCATGCCATATTCTTAATATTTTTAATTCATAAAATAAGAGGTATTTAACAAGTCATTTATTTTGTTTATTTAATATAAATCTCAACTTTTATCTGTAATATTTGAGAATATATATTATTTTTTTTGTAGGAGACATGCAACATTAGTAAGGATGAGGATGGAGGGGGGAACAACTAAGGATATATCCCCAAATATTCATGAGTCTATCACAGATCTTTTGTGGGATTGATTGAACAACTCATAGGATGTAATAAGGTGGTATTTGTAAAGTGTGTTATATGATAGTTCAAACATAAACAATATATGACACTGGTGCCTATGGACCCTTCCTTTAGGAGGATGATTATAACTCTTAAAGGGAGTGAAAGTATATTTAAAGAATTATTTTGGAAATTTAAATATAATTATAGCATAATGTAATAATCAAGTAAATTAGTGTCCAAAAGAAGAAAGAAAAAATTATAAATGACCTCGAAAGAAAGAAAATTTATTAGTTTGCAAATTTAGTAATTGTCACTAATTTTTAATAATTTATTAAATTAGAAACTTTTGTGACATTCTCAAAAAGGGGTTATAAGTCCTAAAATGATAGATGCAACCTTTAAATAGTGACATATAATTTGTTATGAATCCAAAAGTACCAATTTCATGAAAATCAATAGGTGTCTATCACAAAAATGGGATGTTTTTATAATTATATTAATATTATTTGAATATATGTGAATTTTTGAATGAAAAAATTATTAAAAGTACAAAAGAGGTTGAAAAATTATAAAAATTTTAGTCATAAGTTATAAAATTGGTCATAAAATTTTGAAGGTTTTTTAGATAAAAAAGTTAAAAAAATATGAATAGGTCTAAGTTTTTAATTAAACTTTATCAATTTTTTCTAAAATCCTTAATCCCTAAATGGCATTGGTGAATCTGAAGTAACACAAAATGTGCAAATTGGCTGTAATCATTGTTAACCGACCATCAAGGAGGCACAGTGGTATGGTCAATAAGGGTTATTATAGCAACCTGCTTCAATTGATCAAACTTTATTCTTAATTATTGTATTATTTATAAAAGTGATTTGGGTAGATCTAGATCTCAAGAATAATCATAAAGTGGATATCTTAAAAGATGTGTTAGATTTGTAGTAGTTGGATCTAAGATTTGAGCATACTATTTCAAAGATTTTATTTTGCAGAATCTGTAGGTATGTAGCTTATAATTTTCTAGTAGTTTGAATTTTTAAGAAATTTTTGAAGCAAAGAAAAAATTAATATTATATAATCTTTTATTTTTAAAAGGACAACTATCATAATATATCTCTTCCTTATTCTTAGTTTGATTAGTAAGAGAGGAGAGCTCAAGGAGAGGAAGAGAGAGAAAGGTGTTTTAAGGAGGTTTGAATTAGTTCTTTGATTGATAAAATAGTTAGGTTTTGGAGAAGGAAGAACTTAGGAAAAAAGAAATTCAAATCTCATTCTTGTTAAACAATATCTTTCCAATTGAGTATACTATTTTTTAGTTGAGAATTTGTTGAATGAAGTGTTACTATTAAGGTTAATTTTGGATGTGCAGTGGATTAAGTAAAAATCACTCAACTTGCTATTTCCAATCACGTCAATTGTATAATATAATTAGGTTAATTATATGGTATGATTTGAATGACCAAGTAAGGCATTGGGGTGTATAATGGATAACAGCTTGGTTGACTTAAGTCATTAGAGCTCATATAATATAATTTGGTGATTGAGCAAGTGTGATAGATATCAAGAAGCATATAGTAGTAATCACTTATCTGATCTTTTATCCAATTGATGATGGCTAGAGACTATACATCATGATTTAATTTTTGGATAAATATGATTAGTTTCATGAAGGATACAATAATGGTCTCTTATCTAATCCCTTTTTTGATTAATGATGGCTAGAGATCATATATTAGAATTTGATGATCGAATCAAGTATGATCAATTCTAGGAAACATGTAAAAATGAACAACTTCTTTGACCCATTGTATAATCAACAATGATTAAGGATCTTATAGTATGATTTGTCTTATCAAATTATACAATATGAAGCCAAAAGCAAAGATTCTCATTTGAATTATAAATGTCTATGTGGATTGTTTGGGATAGTTTTGCAAGTTCTTTCATTATCCATAGTAATTAGTTTTGTGAAACGAGTAAGAACAAAAAGTGAGAAACTAGCACATTAATTTCTTTCAACTTTGAGAACAAAATCTAAACCATTAGTAATAAAATATAATGAAATTATGTAAGTAAAAAGAAGAGATAAAGGAAAGAAAAAGCTAGTAGAAGAAACCTCTTAAACCTATCAAGTAGATAAAAAAATAGTTGTAATATAAATAAGTTGAATTTCTAATTTATGTAAAATATTATTATAAAATATAATATAATGTGAGCATTTTGCATGACATGAAATCATTTACACATCTTGATTTATGTGATTATGTATTCCTATTATTGATATGTCTATATATATATATATATATATAATCTTATTAAATTAGAACATATGATAAAAAAAAAGAAACAAATAAAAAAGGAGAAAGAAAGAAAGAAAGGTTGTTAATCTTAGTGATTTGAAAGATCACAATAAAAATATTATGAATGTGAAATATTTTTTTATAAATCCTATATTATAGCTACCAAATAAAAAAAAATCATAACATATTATTGTGAGTAAAAAAAATGGGGCAATAACATAATAAAAGCCTCATCTTTGTTAGTATATCATGTTAGCAATTGAGGACAATAGCTACATGCTATATAAGAAAAGAAAATCACATTTTATTGTCATAGACACTTAAAAATAAAGCCATTGCATAACAAAAGTACTATCCTTATCAGCATAGAAGACTAAACAATAAAGGGGTAATGGCTTCATGATAATTGATGATATGATATGAGATCCTAAATAGTGAGGATGATAGTTATACAACAAATATAGACCGAAGAAAGAGATAAGAAAGAAATAAGAAATAAAAAAATAAAAATGAAATGGATATGATTATTAAATAAAGTAAAACATTTTTTCATGTAGAAATTTTTCCAATCACTTCTTAAAAGAGTTAAATAGAAGAAGCTAGAGGAATTTTAGTTCTATATCTAAATTTTTCTTCTTTATCATAAAAATTCTCCCCAAACAGTGAAGGATAAGTTCTTAGATGAAATATCAATAATGACTTACAACAAGATTTATCATCATTCTTACATGACTTGTGAAAATATGAGTAGGTGTGAATTCTCTCCATTTATGACCAATTATATAATATGCTATATAAATTGATAAGTATTACTTTCAAGTATGAATAGCAATTATTTTTCCAATCATTATGGATATAATGTTCGATTCTAAAGACCAATATTATTTCTTTCTCTTCCCTTATGTTTAGTTTTTCCTAATAAATGATTAGCTATAAAAGGATTTTTTTTATGAACAAGTCATGGGCCAATTACTCCTTTCCATTTTTAAAATTAGAATTCTATGTCAAATATCTTGATCTAATTTAAAGTATGAAGGTAATAAGAAACATGATATAACTATTATATGATATTAGTACTAAATTATGAGTATGCTCATACATGGGCATGATGCATATGCATATTTATGTAATGATTTATTATATGTATATTTCATAAAGATTGTCATGCACTATTTATTAATTACTCATTCATTAATGTTGATTTTATATCTATAGTTTTATATAACTTTTATTTTTGTAGCTAGTAGTTTATATATTGAGCATATCATTTGTTATTATTTATTTATTGCTCATTCTTTACTTGAGTTACAAACCAAGATGGAGACACTTATAGAGCTGAGGGTCCTTAAATGATAACTTAAGGCCTTGAGTGAGAGATTGAATTATATTTATGAAGCTTTGTGAGAGGTATTTTATATGTAATGACTTATTATAATTTTTAAATATCCACTACTTGCTTACACGTCAAGCAATGACATGAATTGTGATTAAACAAAGGGTGGTGAATTGTTAAGAATAAAAATTTTTATTTTTAAAAAAATTATTTTAAAAAGATATTAAAATTATTTTTAATAAGTTGAACAAATTTCTAAAAGTAATTTTGTGTAAATTATAATTTTATTTTAAATTATGTTAATTTAATTTTAGTAATAAGTTTTTATAGAAATTATAAAATAAAAAAATGAATAAGGATTAAAATGTACACCAATAATTTTTAGATGATTCAACTTAAAATCAAGCCTACATCTACCCTAGACAAAAATCAAATAAAACCAAAATAACTAATATATGTTTTTATCAAAAGATGGTTAAGCTAAACCATTACAACAAAAAAAAATAAAAATAAAAATAGACTATTATGAGCTTATAACAAAATAAATTGGACAACACAAGCAAATAATTTAGTGATGCCAAATCAAATTTAATACAATAAAAAATCCTATACTTGACGAAATGCTTAATAAGGCACAAGTGTTTTAATTAATCAATTAAAAATAAAGAAAACTAAAAACTTAGCTAATTTTACTAATAATAAATTCACTTTTGTTAAATAAAATATTAAAATTCTAATCATATACTTGATTAATACTAAGAAGATTGTATCTTAAATCTTACCAAGGATGACCTTTCTTATAAAAGTGTACGAGTTGCCCATGGTTTTAATTCTAATTATTTTCTTCTTAGAGTTATCATCAATATTAACTTCACCACCATTATATGACTTTAAATTGATAACTAAAGATGTATCTTCAATCATGTGTCTTGAGTATCCATTATTCAAGTATCACATACCTTCTCTAGTCCTTGAAGGAAGGCATGTCTACAAAATAAATCAAATATTATTTTTTGGCACCCAAATCTTTTTGGGTCTGCTTATATTAACTTGATCATTAATTGAAATATTTTTTCTAATTCATAAATATCTTAAAAATTTAATTATCAATAATATTTCTAAATTTGCATGAAAAAGAAATGTATCCAACACTCATGCAATAATTATAAACTACATTTAGAGCAAAATAATATGTAGTATTTTTAGTATAGCCAAAAGAAGTTCTATAATGAGAATGCCATTTTTTTAATCATTTAACTCTCTAATTAAACATAAATTTTTTATAATAATGGAAGCTTTTCATCTCTCTCAATTTGAATCTCATGCAAGAAATTAGCATTCAACTCATTCAAATATTTACACAAGCCTAAATAATTTTATACTCTTCTTTCAATTTAAGATATTTAAAAACTAATATTTTGTATTTTATGCAAATATTAATATATTGTTCTTCATAGTCAACTATAAAAGAAGATGAAGAGGAGGAAGAAGAACATACCTCATCTTTTGATGTTGCAACATGAACATTGTCCTTTGTCATAAGACAAATCAAACTCTCATTCTTATCTTCATCACTAAAGGAAGAACTATTTGAATTATCCCATAATATATTCATAACTTTCTTCTTTTTCTTTATTTTTGAAACTTCTCAACTCAATCTTTGTAATTATGGTAATTTGGCCTTAAATGACTAGGTAATTTGCATTCATACAAATCATTTCTTCTTTAGAAACCATCTTTTCCTTTTATTTCTTATTATTGTCATATTTTTTACCTACATTGCTTTTGTTATATAATATAGATAAATCTTTTAAGATACTTGAGATTGAGAAATTTGAGTCAATAAAAAAATTAGCAACAAAAGTTTTTTCTTTCTCTTACAGCCACAAGTTTTTTATCTCTTCTTCCTACAAACTCAATTTCATTTGTTAAACTCACCAAATAACTCATCTAGTGACATGACTAAAATATTTTTTTATTAATTTCAATACCATCACCAATAGATTATATTATTGAGGAAGAACTTGAAGAATCTTCCTCACTTGTTCACCAGTAAAAAACTTCTTGCCAAGGTTAGATAAATCATTAATAATATTTATAAATTTTGTAAATATAATCTTAATACTCTCATCTGTCTGAAATAATTTGTACTCGTGAATGAGCATGTTAATTATAGTCTCTTTAACTTAAGAAGTGCCTTCATAGGTAACTTCAAGTTTAAACTAAATCTCATGTGTCATTTTTAAGTTTATTATCTAATTATATTCAAAGGCACCCAAACCATAACATAAAATATTATAGCCCAAGAATTAAGTTAAAAACTATGTTTTTTTCTTGGAAATGGGTTCACATAAAGGTTTTCCAACTTATTCTCTATAAATAGCTTTAGTCAAAAATTCAAATATATTTTCAATAATATCATAAATTTTTAAATTAAAATATTCTAAAAATAAATGCATATGATTTTTTCAATAGAGATAAAACTCACCTTTAAACAAAGGTGGTTAACATGATGAAGCTCCCTTGGATAAGATTATACTGTCCTTAACACAAGAAAGAGGCATGATGATCTTGTCTTAGAAATTTCTTTCTTTTAATATAAATCTTACTCTGATATCACTTGTTATAAATTATGAGAGGCAAAACATACAAGAGGAGAAAGGCAAATTATACTTTTAATAAATTTTTTATTTCAAAAAATTGAAAAAAAATTATGCTTAAAATTTGTTTTTAAAAAATTATCAACAAAGTGAGATTTCTCAATAATAAATGAAATACATAGAGTTTTTAGGTGGTTTGGTCAAAACCCTTACTTACATCCACCACTGGAGCACCTTGTCAAGCCCCCACCTCACCAAGTACCTCTAGATAACAAAATTAACATCAGAGTGACTGAGGACAAGGAACAAACCCCAAGGTGGGGACCCGACGGTCAGATAAATACCAACTCCCAAATCCAAAGTATATAAACAAGAAAATGCTTTTAAAAGTTTAATCACACCAAAACCTTCCATCTTTCACACATCTCGTGAAAATGGCTCTTCTGTAGCAGCATCATTCACATCTCTCAGTGTAGTAGTTGTAGGACCTATGATGTAAGCACTAAATGAGATTTTATAAACCTCAGTAGATAAATCCACATAGTTAACCTAATATAAATAAAAATACATACCATGAATAGTGTAGATGAATCATATGCATAAAACTTAAACCATACCAGATGTCATATATAATGTCAGATGAAAACCAAAAGAAATGCCAGTTCCTTATATAGTGTATTATTAATGGACTCAATTCCCTTTGACGCATTATTCTCTGGATCCAATCATCATCAATAAATGACCTCCAGCCGACATCCAACCAAACACATAACACTAGGCAGATATCTGATCCGAAGATCGATACCCTGCAACACATGCTGAACCTAGTGACACCAGGTAGGTATGGTATCATACCCTGAAACACATGCTGAGCCTGGTGTAAATTATCATGGAGCCATAGCACATAACATATAACACTAGACAGATATCTGATCCAAAGATCGATACCCTGCAACACATGCTGAGCCTAGTGGTGAGGATAATCTTCTCTGGGATCCCATTTTTATATTTGTCATTTCCAAACATCAATCCAGTTAATTTTACCATATCAAAAGACCTTTCATTCCATATTGTTTTTCCTTTTTTATTTCAACATATTGTTTCTTTCTTTACCATATGTAACAATATTAATGAGTAACACATGCAACAATCAAAATATTGTGATAGTAAGAAAAGCATGTAAAAATACATAATAATGTGCTACATCACAGGGTTATGAATTTATCTACCTGGATTTGTTGTACAATTTGTATTGCCTACTTCTTATTCTTCTTGATGTCCTACAAGCTCATAATACAAACATAATTAAGTTATAATATGCTTATTAGTCAAAAGTTGTTTTTCTAAAAATTGTTCCCAAACAGTTAAAATTTTGCTTTCTAAAAGCTTTCCTAAACAGCCAAAAAAATCACTCTTTCTAAAAGCTTTCCCAAATAGCTTTCCAAAACGCGTTTTCTAAAATTCCCAAAATTCTTTAATTTAGTTGTTGGCTTCTGTCAACGCTGGAACACCCGGGCCCGGTGAGCCCGGTTCAGCCGCGCGACCTGGTCCAAAAGCCTGGACTGGTTTTCTACAATATTTTTTTTCTCTCTCTCTCTGTGCTTCCGATGAAGCCGAAATATTTCGCCAGCAAAACTCAAGCTCTCCTACATCTCCCATCGGCCAAATCAACCACTCTTGGTCTCCGCCGCTCACCAGAAAACCTACACAACCCCGACGACAAAGCAAAAAAATTCTTACCTTACGAAAATCTTCGTCGGCCGTCACTGTCGCATGCCAAAACTCATGAAATCCTCACCAGCTGTCATTGTCGCGTGCCAAAACTCACGAAATCCTCGTCAGCTATTTCTGTCATGAGTTGGAATTGTGCGAAGCAAGGGAGCAGCTGTCAGAAATCTTGCCCTCGCAACTTCAGCAACCTCCCCACAGTGTGTAGCAGAAGTGCTTTTCAAACGCACCCGAGTTTCTGCTTTTATAACCGCTGTCGAAACCAACTTGCCCGAAGGTTCGTGAACCGCATTTTGCATATCACTGCTTCCCAATTTTTTATTTGCACATATATCCTCCGCCCAGAGAAATAAACCTGCATCGAAATTCCTAAAATTGCATATATATACCCAGCGCAGGCAACAAATTTTATAATTACAAATATACCTTCTGCCAAAATGAATTGAACTATGTAGACATTTACAAAATTACAAATATATCCTCAATATTACAAATTTATACAAATCTTTAAAAATTCATAATTTATTCCTTAGAATTTCAAAAATTACAAACTAAACACCATTAGACTTATCTCGAAGATCCCTTTCAACAAAAAATAAAATAAAGAAAAAGTAAGGCTGTTACAATCTTCCCTCCTTTCAAAAATTTCGTCCTGAAATTTAGAACAGCTCTGGGTACTAAATGATCATTTATGTCTCTACTTCCCATGTAGCTTCTCTTTCTGTTTGACTATGCCATAAGACTTTAACCATAGGAATAATTTTGTTTCTTAACCTTTTTTTCTTGTCTATCAAGGATTCTTACTGGTGTTTTTAGATAAGTCAAATCTTTTTGAATTTTAATGTCTGGATCTATGTAACTCACCACATGAGAGGGATCTGGAATGTATCTTCTTAAAACTGAGACATGAAAAATATTATGTACTCCTGCCAACTGAGGAGGTAAAGCTAGTTGATATGCCACTTGTCCAACCCTTTATAGTATTTGAAAAAGACCAATGAATTTAAGTTTTAATTTTTTTATCCTTCTAAACTTGATGATACCTTTTGTTGGACTCACTTTAATAAGTACATGCTCCCCCACTTGAACGTCTATCATTCTGTGTTTGATATTATAGTATTTCTTTTGTCTGTCCTGGGCTGCTTTCATTCTTCCTTGAATAATTTTGATCTTTTCAGTTATTTCTTCCACAAATTTAGAACCCATCAAACTTCTTTTCTTCCCTTTATTCCAGCATAAATGTGATTGACATTTTCTATCATAAAGTGCTTCATAATGACCCATTTCGATGATGGACTAATAACTATTATTACAGGGAAATTTTATCAAAGGCAGGTGACTTTCCCAATCTCCTCCAAAACCTAAAATACAAAGTTACAACAAATCTTTCAAGGTTTTTATAATTCTTTCTGATTGACCATCTGTTTGAGGATGAAAGGCTATACTGAACCTTAAACTTGTACCAAAAGCTTGATGTAATTCTTTCAAAAATGAGAAGTGAATTTAGGATCTCTATCAGAGATAATAACTTTTGGTATCCCATGCAACTTAACAATTTGCTTGACATATTCTTGAGCAATTTTTTCAGTAGAATAAGTTGTCTTTATAGCAAGAAAATGAGCAGTTTTTGTTAGCCTATCCATAATTACCCAAATTGCATCATAACCTATAGGTGATCTTGGTAATCTAACTACAAAATCTATTGCCACTTCCTCCCATTTCCATTATGGTATCTAGTAATCCTCTAGGCTTTTGTTGTTCTCTTTTGATTTGTTGGTAAATTAAACACCTTTGAACCTAATTAGCCACATCTTTCTTCAGTTTTGTCCACCAGTATTGCTTTCTTAGCTCTTGATACATTTTATTCTCTCCTAGATGTATAGAATAATGAGAGTTGTGAGTTTCTTTTAATAGTATTTCTCTGAGTTGTTAATGTGCTAGTATACATAATCTATTTTGAAATCAAAGTAGACCATCCTAATTAAATTTAAATTCAGATTCTTGTTCTTTGTGAACCCTTTGGATTATCTTTTGTAGTTATGGGTCTTTAGCCTGATATTCTTTAATTGACATCAACCAATCTAACCTTACAAATAGGTGAGGTAGCAACGTCATTTTTCTTTGTATTTTAGATTCTAATTATAACTTGTCTATCTCAAAGATCAATTGCTTTTCTTCTGGGATAGTTAATAAGCTATTAACATTAGCTTTCCTACTAAGAGCATCTGCCACTACATTTGCTTTACCTGGATGATATGTGATTTTTACATCATAATCTTTAATAAATTCCAACCATTTTCTTTGCCTAAAATTTAATTTCTTTTGAGTGAAGATATATTTTAAGCTCTAATGATCAGTAAATATCATACATTTAATTCCGTATAAGTAATGTCTCCAAATTTTTTGGGCAAAAATTATAACTACTAACTCTAAATCATGCATAAGATAATTTTTTTCATGTGTCTTAAGTTGTCTAGATGCATAGGAAATTACCTGTGATGTTGCATCAATACACAGCCTAGCCCTTACAACGAGGCATCACTGTATATCTGATAACCTTCTGTGCCTTCTGGCACTGTTAGAATTGGAGTTGTAGTTAATTCTCTTTCAGTATTTGAAAGTTATTCTCACAAGCTGCATCTCATTCAAATTTTGTTATCTTCCGTGTTAAATTGGTTAACGGTGTTACAATTTGATAAAAACCCATGACAAACTTCCTATAATATCTGGCCAATCCCAAGCTTCTGACCTCAGTCACTGTTGTGGGTCTTCGCCAATTGATGATAGTCGAAATCTTTTGTGGATCCACAGAGATCCCTTCTACACTGACAACATGTCCTAAGAAAATGACTTTGGATACCTAAAACTCACATTTCAAGAATTTGGCATATAATTGGTTTCCTCTTAAAGTCTATAATATTAAATGCAAATGTATACAATATTCTTCCAAGAATTTTGAATAAATCAGGATATCACCAATCAAGCTTCCACTAAATCACTCTCTTTTATCAAAGTTAGTAGGGGTAAATCAAATATAACTTAGTGCTCTAATGAGACACAAAAATTTATAAAAAATTTGCTATATAAAAAAATCAAAAACTTTATATTTTTTGCATACAAAAATTCTTACACCTTTAAATATTTAAAACAAGACTGGTACAACTAATAAATAATATAAATATTATCAAGACGATGCAAAAAAAATTGTAGATGAAAGCAGAAGAAATAAAAATTGAAAGAACCTACAGTTCTCAAGATTACATAAAAATTTGATGCTCATAGTTTTTGAACTTCACTTGAGCACTTATGAACTTTTTCAAATTAATTCAATGATTTTAAATACTAGTAAATAAACTTTATTTAATAGTTGAAATGAAAAACTCTTAAAATAACTCTCTTAATGGCTAGAATAATCTTTTTGAAAAGCTAGCCATTATAGGTGATGCAATACAAAAAAGAGGTACAATTATCATCCAATTTTAGGTGGTTGAAGTAAGTATTATCCGATTAGAATACCAAACCATATTTTCTTTTATCAAGATTCTCTTGATGAATAGAACCAAATAGAACTAAATAGATAAGTTCTAATTATTTCTTAATTATAATGTCCTTAAGTGGTTTGCATGAGTTTTTTTGTTAGAAATAAAAATGATGTATTTAAGAAATTAGTAAGATTTATTACTATGATTGAAAAAACATGAAGTTAAGTTAGTCTCTATTATGAGTGATAATAAAGAAAAATTTAAGAATGATTTATTTGATGATTTTTGTGGCCAAAATGAAGTGATGCATGCATTTTATTCACCTAAGACTCCTTAATAAAATGGTGTAGTTAAGAGAAAGAACAGAATATTACTAGATGTAGTAAGATGTATACTTAATGAGTATAGTGTCCCCAAGTATTTTTGAGATAAGGTGATCAATTATGTGTTTTAATAATATAATATGTAGACCTTTAATACATATTTTTTTTCTTTTGAGTTATTTTATGATAAGAAGCCTAAAGTATCCTATTTTTATATTTTTGGATACAAATGTTTCATTTTAATTAATGCAAAAAGAGATTTAGATAAATTTGATGTTAATTCTTATGAAGAGATTTTTAGGATACTTATCTACAGTAGAACATTTAGAGAAATAACAAGAAAATATTAATTGTAGAAGAGACAATCTATGTTAAATTTGATAAATCTCTTATTAAATTATCTTGTAGTCATTATCAAGATGATCATCTTAATGAATTAAAAGATTTAAATCTTAGAGAAAAAATTAAAAGATATAATTGAAGTCAATGAATAAATAAAAGAAGAAAATTAGATTAAGAAATAATTAAGATATTCTAAGAATCATCCAAATGAGTTAATCATAAGAGATGTAAGAAAAAAATTAAGACTAAAATCACTTTTAATCATATAATATTTATATCTAATTTTGAATCAAGTTTTATAAAAATACTTTTGATGATGAGTCATAGATTATTGTAATAACTAAAAAATTAATATAATTTGAGTGAAATCAAGTTTGAGATCTTGTACCTAGGCTAAATGATAAAATAATCATTAGTACCAAATGATGTTAAAAAATAAGCTAGATAAAAATGATAAAGTTATTAAGAATAAAACAAGATTAGTAGTTAAAAGTTATTATCAAATTAAAGGAGT